>JAGXJF010001847.1:0-207386 GCA_019208055.1 Stipa capillata
CACTACTACATAAAAGGTCAACACTGACGGGCGAAAAACGGTTATCAGTGACGGGTACCCGTCCCGTCAGCAACTAATGGTCAGTGGTAACACAAGTTACCACTGACGGGTGGAGCACCCGTCAGAGATAAAAGTCATCACTGACGGGCAAAATTTTTTACCCGTCACTGATAAAAGTCATCACTGACGGGCGAAATATTATGCCCGTCAGTGATGACTCACATCACTGACGGGCGAGGTATTATGCCCGTCAGTGATGACCTTTTTAGAGGCGTAAAAAAAAACCCTACCCGGGCAGTGCCGGGTAGGGTTGCACTAAAACGGCTGTAACTTTTGCATACGGTGTCCGTTTTGGATCCACGACCACTCAAAATGACCGTATCGACGAGGCGCATCTGAAAAATCTACTCGTCTTTAGACCTGTATATTTTTTCACCTCCAAATTCGCCCTCTAACACTGACTTTTTCCCCTCCGAACGAAACGTCGTATCTTTCGACCCTCCGTTGAACTTCTTCCCGAGCTCCAAATGCAGTAATGTTTGTGGATTCCGAACCGTGAGGGAGTAGAGCTGCTAGAAAAAAATACGAGAAAAAATTTTAAAAATAAAAAAATTTCACTCCAAATTCGCGCTACCGAATCCTTCGTACGAATAATCTCCGCTACCGAACCCTCCGTGCCCTCCGTTGAACTTCTTCCCGAGCTCCAAATGTAGTAATTTTTGTAGATTCCGAACCGTGAGGGAGTAGAGCTGCTACAAAAAATATGAGAAAAAATTTAAAAATAAAAAATTTTAGCACTAGTAGAAGGATGGAAGGAAGTAGAGGAGGGAGGAAGATGGGGTGCTCACCGTGACTCCATGGAGTTGGAGAGGAGGAGGGGCCGGCAGTGGGAGGAGGAGAGGAGAGGAGGGTGACTCCATGCATAACGGTGGGATGCTTGAGGAGGATGCTTGAGGAGGGTGCTTGAGGAAGGAGAGGAGAGGAGGGTGGAAGGGAGATGGAGTGGAGTGGCCTGAGTGGAGTGGAATGGCCTGAGTGCGCTGCAGTGAGGTGTATTATATACCACGTGGGATTCTAACATTTCGGGTTTTGAAATTTCGGATTGGCGGGATTCACATCACTGACGGGTCTATATTCACGCCCGTCAGTGCTGACTTTTCGTGAAAACTCGTATTTTTGCTAAATTCATCAGTGACGGGCCTACTTTTTGCCCGTCAGTGGTATTCTCCACATCACTGACGGGTCCATATTCACGCCCGTCAGTGATGACTTTTCGTGAAAACTCGTATTTTTGCTAAAGTCATCAGTGACGGGCCTACTTTTTGCCCGTCAGTGGTATTCTCCACATCTCTGACGGGTCCATATTCACGCCCGTCAGTGATGACTTTTCGTGAAAACTCGTATTTTTGCTAAAGTCATCAGTGACGGGTCGACTTTTGTGCCCGTCAGTGATGACTTTTCTCCCCCTGAAACGGAACATCTGATAGAGTCACGACTGACGGGTATCCAGCGGCCCGTCAGTAATAGGTAAGAAGCCTGATGGGTTTTTTCCTGCCCGTCAGTGATAAGGTGTAGTGGATAACCTTTTTTGTAGTAGTGTTGGGTGCTTGTTGAAGGTCTTCTTTCTTCCATGAAAGTCCTTCTTCTTCTTATACTGATTGTTGTCCTTCTTCTTGTTTGGACAATCAGTAGCAAAGTGGCCTTCCTTGCCACATTCAAAGCACTTGTTGTCTTTGGACAGCCTCTTCCCTTTGAATCTGTCACTGGACTCGAACTGCTTCTTCTTGTAGAACTTTCTGAAATTTCTTGTGAGGAGGATAAGTTCACTCTCTTCTCCACTGGTCATCTCCTCATTGAGTTCCTCACTGCTGTCACTCTCAGGTTGTGATGTTGAGGCAGTGGTCTTCAAGGCAATGTTCTTCTTAATAGCTGGGGAAGAGTTTTGCCTGCCTTCTTGCTTGAGTTCCATCTCATGTGTAAGGATCCTTCCTAGCACTTCTGTGGGTTTCATCTTGTCGAACCCATCTTTCTCCTTCAGCATGAGAACAAGAGTTCTGTAGGCTTTAGGAAGCACTGACAAGAACTTCTTCACCACATCTTCATCATCTACCTGATTGGAGCCTAGGGCCTTCAACTGGTTGGTGATGATTGTGAGTCTTGAGAACAGGGAGTTGATGTCCTCACGATGCTCATACTCGAATCTGTCCAATGTTGATTCCAGAAGGTTTCTCTTTGATTTCTTAGAGTATCACTGCCCTCATAGATTTGCTCCAGAGTATCCCAGATATCCTTGGCACAATCCATAGTGCTGACTCTATTGAAGTCATGCTCCTGTAAACCCATGAAGATTGCTGTGGCAGCTCTAGCATTGTTCTAAATGTTTCTCTTGTCATTTATGGTAGGCATGATGTTGTCTTCTAACGTGTAGCCTGTACAGATAATTTCCCACACATCTGGGTCAATGGCAATAAGATGCATTTGCATCTTTCTTTTCCAGAATGCATAATTAGTCCCATTAAAGGCATGTATTTTACCCTCATAACCCGACATCTTTAACTCTGGCTGTTAGGCCAAATCAAAAAGCAACCTTGCTCTGATACCAACTGAAAGAACCGAAGGTGCCGACTAGAGGGGGGGTGAATAGGAGGCTAATTAAAATTACTTCTTTCAATTTTGTTGAACAGATTAAGTCTTAGCTAGTTGCAGGGTGAGCCAACTGTGTAACAGGTGAACAGCACAGGCAAGATATTATGTATAATTTAACACATAGCTGTCACACAGGTGACTAACACAGGTGAGCTAAAGACTTAGAAATAATGTGCAACCTAACTGGCTGTGTAACAGGTACCTGACACAGGTAAGAGATATGATCAATAGCAACTGTGACACAGCTAAGGTAGCACAGGAAAAAAGGTGATCTACGACAGATGAACAGAATAAGTCTAAGATCACACAAGCATGCAGGAATACCAAGACTATAAGTAATGCAGTAAGTACTCAGAGACAAGGTGTTTTAACCGAAGTTTCCTGCTCTTCTCAGAGAGGTAAGTACTCAGAGACAAGGTGTTTTAACTGAAGTTTCCTGCTCTTCTCAGAGAGGTACGTCTCCGTTGGAGAGACTACTCCGAAGAGATAGCCAGCACTGAATCGTGCTTGTTCTCCGAGTACCTGACGATCATGCCTCTTGCTTTGCTTGTGGAAGTCCTTTTGCCTTGTAGCAGGTAGACTTCAGATCACCTTCACAAACTACTGGTTCAGCCCACGCAAGCTTGGGTGATACCAGCAACTCCTACGCCTGTCTAGGAGTAGACACTCCAAGAGTAATAGATTCAGCAGCAACGAACCTTGGAGGAACCAAATGCTCTTCTGCTCAAGGACTCTAACTCTCTTAGGAAGGTTTGCTTTTGTTCTGAGTGAGAGGCTTGCAATGGTCGAATATGCTTTACTGGTTTGAGCTAGCCTGAATGGTTGAGATCGAAGACCTCCCCTGATCCCTATATATAGGGTTCGCAGGAACCCGACCGTTACACTGTTGCCACGTAGGATTAAGTGAGCCACCAGTGACAGGCACTGGTGACACAGCTACACGCTACGCCCAACCTATAACCGGCTCGGGCAGACCGACACCTGTGTCACCGGAGGCTGACACAGGTGAACCCTTAACTGACGTAGCAGTACTACTCAGCCTGGTCTTGGCACATGTCATGCCCTCAGCATACAACTACTCTGATCCCTAATAAGGAGAGAACCTCCGACAGTCTTCTGACTCAGCAGACAAACCATCGCAGTGCAGGTCCCTTAGCATTTACAAGCTCTCCCCTGGTACAGAGATGTACCTGAGTCATAGAGCGCTAGACCACCTGTGACACAGCTGTGTCACACCGGTGACTCTAACCCCTAGGGTTTTCTACTCCTAGCACTACAGAGTGCTAACAAAAACCAGTTTCACACTTGTGCAAAACTGTTGACACAAGGCCACTGACCTCAAACCATCAGTGCCACTGTTCAACACCCTGAGCATTGAGCAAAAGATCCTCCACAGATTATTACTACTTCATCCCTCTTGATAGTATGGGTGTTTCCTATGGACTCAAAGAAAGTAGCAAATCTAGGCTTTACCTGCCACCAACTGTATTCACGGTCCTTGACGCATCAAGCCACCATCACCTTGCTTGCAACTCCTTGCACAGCACTGGCTTTTTCACAGCTGTGACACAGCTGCCTAGCACAGCTATTCCCTTGTCCTAGAAACCACCTTTGTATTTTTTGGGTGGTCATCATTCCCTTGATGACCCTTCTTCCTAGAACCTATTTAACCTACTTACACTCATTGTAAATATTAGATCCCAGATTGAGTTGCCATTAACCATCAAAACCACTTAGGGGCCTAGATGCTCTTTCACCCTCTATAGCACCGAAATTGATGTCTAGGAACACCATTGAGGAGGATGGATGAAGTTCATGAAGTGAGTATTGACGATGACATAGCACCCGGGTATCGTCAAGGAGGAAAAAACCGACCCTCCGGACATAGGGTGGGCTGGGCCGACTGCTCGGAGTCCGACTTCTACACGGGGGCACATCGTCAACTTGGAGTACAAGCCATAAACATGTACCTACCCGATATCTCTTAGGTTCTAGTTGTAACCGACTAGGAGATCTACTTGTAAACCAATCCGGGCTCATGTAACTCTGCCCCTTCAGCCTATATAAGGCAGGGCAGGGATCCCCCGATCGGTAGGCGTAGGCGCTACACATACGCGAACATGCAAGACACTACAGGGAGACTTAGATACACATACATACCCTAGCAACCTAGAGAGCTCCTCTCGAGATCTTGCTGCATACGGTACACAAGCAATACAATCCACCAAACACAGGACGTAGGGTATTACCTCTTCCTGAGGGCCTGAACCTGTATAAACTCGGTGTCCCGTGTACACCCATCTAGATCTGCTACGCGTACGTCGCCCCATGTTCATTATTGCCGGATCAAAACACATACAGTTGGCGTGCCAGGTAGGGGAGGTGTGCATAGATCCATCTAAGCAGATCCAGATGTGTTTCTCAAACGACAACGGCGACTTCGCTCCGAGCCGAATCATGAGTTTTGGCCCCTTGGACTTTGTCGCTGACCCAGGACAGGTTTTCCGATTCGGAAAACTGGACTTCATCGCCGACAAGCTCGGCAAACTTTACCTCTATGACTCAGCTTCCAGCCGGTCAGCGGAGGCTTCACCGCCTTCCCCACCGGGACTCTCCTCCAAGTCGATGACTTTGGCGATCATCTCCGAGGACGAGTTGGATCTACTACTTGAACACAGATTTTCACCCGTCGAGCAGGGATCCCGACTGGTTGGCACGATCGAGTCCCTCTCACCCATCCTCGACTATGACTCGGACGGCTTCGAGAGTTTGGGAAGCCACCATCCTTCTCAGGAGGTCTTCATGGCTGACTCGGATGCGCTGGCAAACAATGGTGACCAGTCAATCCCCATCGCGGATCAGACCCCCGATCAGCTAGAGGCCACCCGGCTCCGTCTTATTGCCAAGGTGGAGAGATTGCCCAAGCAGTAGACCGTGTTCGCTCGCCAGCATGAGGAACGACAGCGTAACGAGGACATACGAGACCGAGGGCTCCAGGTCAACAATGGACTTCGCATGCGCGAGAGGGACGGCGTCCAGATATTTCTGCTTCCCAGTCACAACCGCATCGCCGCCACAGTGGCGGCACGCACCATCAACATCCTTGAGGGCACCCCGGGTTACGACAATCTCCAATGGCTCTGAATCCTCATGGAAGAGGTAGCTCTCCAGCAGGCTGTGATCTCCGAGGTCCGTGCAGCTTCTCCTGCGAGCACTAGGAGCTGGCGCTCTTCCCCGCCAGAGAACCTACGCACCACAGAAGGTCGCCGCACCAGCCTAGAGCTTTATCGCCTGGCTGGGTCGGTTCATAGCCGACTCGGACTAGACTGCGATGTACAGGACACTCTCAAGGCGAGACACCGTGCTCGTCGCGGCACGGGGAAAGACGATCGCCCCATCGGGTCGGTACATAGCCGACTCAGACTAGACCACGATGTGCGGAACACCCTCAAGGCAAGACGCTACCCTCGTCGTGGCACGGGGAGAGACGACGGTGATAGTCACCACGATGATAGTGACGATTGCCACGTTACTAGCCAGCGCCGCTCTCTGACTCCTCCCGGCATGGCCTACGTAAGCCTAAAGGCGTTCGGCCCTCACATCCGCAACGTCGGCTTCCCGCCATGATTCTGAGTCACTGGCATCGACAAGTACACATGCGAGACTCGGCCAGACATCTGGTTAGCCGATTACCACATGGCATGCAGGACCAATGGAGGCTACGATTATGTCGCGAGCCACTACTTGCCCCTGTTCTTAGCCGACTTGGCCCGAACTTGGCTCACCAGCCTGCCTCAGGGCAGCATCCAGTCCTGCACCGACCTTGAGACCCTCTTCATGAACAATTTCCAGGGCACCTACAACAGGCCTGGGAACGTATGGGATCTCCACAGTTGTACCCAGGCGGTGGGCGAGACCCTTAGAGAGTACATCCAACGCTTTTTCAAAAAGAAGAACTTTCTACCGGAAGTCCGGGAAGGCGACGTCATCACCGCTTTCTCCAAAGGCGTTCGGAGCACGGACCTCATCCACAAGATCGCATGCAAGAATCACTAGACTATGCACGAGCTCTTTGATATCGCCAACAACTTAGCAACTGGTGAGGAGGCCATTCGCAGTGTGACCAAGGACGACAAGGGGAAGGGCAAGGCCCCCGAGTCCCCCAAAATGAAGGATCATCTCGAGTCACCCAAGAAGAAACACTAGAAGTGCAAGAGTAGAGACCTCGTTGCAGCTGTCGAGCATGCTCCGCAGCGCCGTCCTTAGCGCGGTAATGCCACTTTCGAGGAGATGATGGGCCAGTCGTGTCACTTCCACGGGCCGAAGTCAAACCACCTCACGCGCGACTGCAATCTCCTGAAGAAGCTGAATAAACCTTCTGCTCCTAGAGAGAGCAAGAAGGAGCCTCCTCCAGATGGGGGTGCCGAGTTCCCAAAGGAGACTGCGTGCCTCATGATCTTTGGCGGTCCGAGTGGTTACGAGTCCAAGCATCGCCAGAAGCTCACGGACCGCGAGGTCAACTCGATCGAGCCGGCTGTGCCCTAGTACCTCCAATTGTCCGAGTTTGTAATCTCCTTCGACCGCTCAGATCACCCAGACTACATATCCCACCCCGAAAGGTTCCCCTTGGTGGTGGACCCAATCGTCCGTGGCGTCCGCCTCAACAAGGTCCTCATGGATGGAGGGAGCAGCTTGAACATCCTCTATGTCAAGACCCTGGACGACATGAAGATCCCCCGCTCAGAGATCAAGCCCACCGGTGCACCCTTCGAGGCGATTGTGCCCCGCAAGCTGGCAAGACCACTGGGCAGATCGTTTTGGCAGTCACCTTTGGTACACCTGACAACTTCTAGACCGAGACCCTCACTTTCGAGGTTGTCAACTTCCCAGGCTCGTATCACGCTATCCTAGGGCATCCCTGCTATGCCAGATTCATGGCTGTTCCCAGCTATCTCTACCTGAAGCTCAAGATGCTGGGTCCCCACGAGATAATAACGGTGCAAAGCAACTTCCAGCATGCTTACACGTGTGACTTGGAAAAATACAACCTCGCCACGGTCCAAATGGCGGTAGTCGAGCTTGACAGCCTCAGGTCGGTTGTGGTCGAGGAAGCACCCCCGACTAAAAAGACTTCAGCATCAACGTCATTCCAGTCGGCGCGGGACACCAAGACGGTCCAGATCGATCCGAAAGACCCCTCCAAGACGACGCAGATCGGGACTGCGCTTAGCGACAAATAGGAAAGCGCGCTCATCAGCTTCCTCCGCGACAATCGGGATGTCTTTGCATGGAAATCCTCTGACATGTCTGGAGTTCTGAGGGAGGCTGCCGAGCACTCTCTGAACGTTCGGCCGAATGCCAAACCGGTCAAGCAGGGCCTACGCTGCTTTGCTGAGGATAGGCACAGAGCAATAGGAGAGGAGATAGCCAAGCTTATGTCAGCTGGCTTTATCAAAGAAGTGTACCATCCCGACTGGTTAGCGAACCCAGTTCTCATGCACAAAAAAATGGAAAATGGAGAATTGTGTTGACTACACGAGCCTCAACAAAGCATGTCCCAAAGATCCCTTCACACTACCTCGCATCGACCAGGTGATTGACTCCACTGCCGGCTGCGAAATTCTGCGTTTTCTCGACGCCTATTCGGGCTACCATCAGATCAAGATGAAGAAGGATGACGAGATCAAGACATCACTCATCACTCCATTTGAGGCCTTCTGCCATGTCTCCATGCCTTTTGGTTTGAAGAACGTCAGCGCTACGTACCAACGGTGTATACAGTGCTGCCTCCAAGGGCAGATTGGAAGGAACGTGCAGGCCTACGTTGACGACATGGTGGTCAAGTTCGAGAAGAAAGAGGATCTCCTGACCAACTTGGGGGAAACGCTCTCCAACCTTAGGCGATTCAACATGAAGCTCAACCCGGAGAAATGCGTTTTCGGAGTTCCTTCGGGAAAGCTACTCGGCTTCATTGTTTTCGAGCAAGGAATCGAGGCTAACCCGGAGAAGATCGATGCCATCGTCAAGATGGGGCCACCAAAAAAATCAAGGATGTCCAAAGGCTAACCGGGTGCATGGCGGCCCTTAGCCGATTTATCTCTTGACTCAGCGAAAAGGCCACTACTACGAAACATGCCTTTAGAGGCGGTTGAAAATGATCATTGGAGGCTGTTCGCCCAACTGACTGTGAGAGATGGTCTCTGATGACTCCTAAGTTCACAGTCGGTTGCTAAAAACCCGACTGTGATGACTCATTCATCAGAGGCGGGCCACATTCCCCAACCGCTTCTGATGTATATGTCATCAGAGGCGGGCCATATGTCCGAACCGCTTCAGATGTATATGTCATCAGAGGTGGGCCGGATTACCGAACCGCTTCTGATGGCTTTGTCATCCGAGTCGGACTTTTCCATGGACCGCTTCTGATGACCGAGTCATGCCAGGCCTTCGACTGAGTCATCAGAGTCAGATCTTTCCTTGAACCGCTTCTGATGATGCCATCAGAGGCGGCCTTCTTGTTTCACCCGCCTCTGATGTCTGCGTCCAGAGGGCATGACTAGCCTGCATTTTGGGCTAGCCTCAGGTTTTGCTAGCCATGCCCTCTGAAAATTGACAGATGCACATATATAATGGCAGATTCATATAATAAAGCAACTGACAGCCAATAATCACATCACAATAAAGCAAATACACACATCACAGTTCACAACCAACAATCACAAGTTCTGAAATAATCACAAGTTCTGAAATAATCACAAAGTTTTGAAATAATCACAAAGTTCTGAAATTATCACAAGTTTTGAGACAAAGCTAGTCCGCTACACCTCCACCATAGAAATTGCCTTGAGGGTTTAGGACTTGTGTGTTCATGAAGAACGCAATAATCCCTCTAATCCGCGCTAGCAATGCTTGATCATCTTCTGGGCCTCCCTCATCTTCTACCTTCCAAATCTTTCACAAACGACGGAGAGGACAAATTATCTGACATGCAAATACATATATGAATATATATTGAGAAATAACAAACCTTGATATTGTCACGGACCCCGGAATTACCTATGACTTAAGGAAATGTTTAGTCGCCAAGGACCGAGAAGTCACCCAACATACCATACGCGCTTACGTCGTATGTATCTATCACCGTTGGGTAACCTGACACCGGACCCACATACCATACGCGCTTACGTCATATGTATCTATCACCGTGGGCCAAGCCGGCCGGAAGCAATTAAACTTCCGAAAGCCACAAACAATTCCTGAAGTCCTGTGAAGGGTTAAGGTCGTTCCAAATTCCACTAGGTAAAGCAAGATCGGAGGAGCCTGGCGATTCTACCCACACCCTAACCTAGCTCGGAAGCTAGTGGGTCGCTCGAGAGCCCGGTAGAATACACCCACACCCTGCCTGGCCGGCACAACATCTCAGCCAGCGGGTCACTCAACCGATACCTGCTCGACTTAGTGAAAGAAAGAACCACAGTAAACCTTCACGGCATGTCCATATACTTCATTTCATACACGCAGTGCATATGGACAGCCACCAAAACAACTTGAACATCATCACAAAACTCTACAACAGAGGGATTTAGAGATAGTAGACATAATCCATACCAAGGACATGTCTTAGCTTCTACATATCATGACTTAGAAGTCATTTTCAGCACACAACCGAGTAAAGACAGCAGCAGAAACACTAGATAAACACGGAGAATGACTAGCTAAGTCATCTCCCAAAAGCTATACAACCTAACCATGACCAAGGCGGACAAATCTTGCAGAACTACTCATCATGAACAACATTTTCAGCATTATAGAAATCGTCGATGCTAGGATCTCTTGCAGGAATTGAATTCCCGAGTGAGTACTTTTGTACTCGCAAGTTGCTAAAATGCTCATTCCAGGTTAATCTTAAACATAGCATGGCAATTGCAATGATAATGTAGTTGAATCAACATAACATGGAGAATAAGCTACACAGGCTATCAAATCCAACATACCATGTTATGTACCAGTAAATCAAGTTAACCACTTGAACTGTACACTGAATATTCAAGGCATTCAACCGTTTTGGAGTTGGGTTAACCACCCAGAGCTCCCATCCATTGATCAAGCTCACATACCAAGGTAGGGTTGAGTTAACCACTCAGAGCTCCCGGAGTTAGGTTAACCACCCAGAGCTCTCATCCAATCAACCATATTATTCTCCCTAAGCTACCACACTTTGATGAAGCGAGAAGAGTTAACCACCCTAAGCTCTCGCGAACAAGTGTTCGGTACACCTAGGGAGATGCCGAATGAGTTAACCACCCAATTCGACTAATGTGTAGTGAGGGAGGGTTAACCACCCTAGCCTCACGCGAGCCAGTGTTCCAATGAGTGTGGGTTCATAGTTGGCCGACTATGACCCTCCATCTCCATTGCTAACACTGATCGCCGTGGGTGACAGGTACCACCCTACGACTCCGGTATCAGTCTAGGTTATCCACCTGCCGATCCATCTGTAGGCGACAGTACCCCGCCTCTCACTGCTCACTTTAAGGGTTCAAGTTTTCGATTAGGTGGTTTAAAGGACACATCCTCGACCACAAGCAACGACAACACCTGCTCATGCTAGTAACATCACACCTCACAATTATCATTCAATCAACCAAGCATAGTAAAAGAATAACCGGAATACTTCAACAAGCGAGCAAGCTTGCCTGATTGTTCGGGATAGTACTCCTGCTGGTGATCACCCTCGGTAAAGCCCTCGTTGCTCGACTCTAGCGAATAAATATCCAAATGCCAAACAAGCAAAAAGAGCAAATAAGAAATGCTGAAGTTTTGGAAGTGATGGTATGTATGCAATGTATGCATTCTACCCCGTAGGGAATGAAACTATGAAACTAATGCTATTAGTTCTACTTTAGTTAGGGTTGGGGTTATTGAGTTATGGATTTGAGAATTAGTTGCAAAATCTCAAAGTCTTTCATTCCAGAACTAAGAATGGCATATATATGTATATGTATATATATATATATATATATATATATATAGATTCCCTAATCTACAGCTGAGAGTAGAATAAGGTATTCTGCGCGCTGGCCAACCGACCGAGCCCGTCAACTCTAACCCACCGCGCCCCCTTTTGGATCACGCCCGCCCACAACCAATTAGAGACTTACCGTAAAACGGATCATTGAATGTAGTAAATCCGTCTAACGTTTTTACTGTTGAACTGATCACTCACAGACGCGTAACCTCACATGTAAAATACGATAATTTTAGTTCCATTTTTACTGAATGTAGTTTGGAATGATTTGCGATAGTAATTTTATATGTAACATATGGTAATCCCATGAATTGATTATCGTAAATACGTAATAGTAATGTGCATTATAAAATACGGTAAGTGGTTGCTCTAGATATAGTAATTTGATACAGATCATAACACTTGGCTAGGTAAGAACTTCCATGTGATTTAGGCCCACGCACAGTTATTTGCACCCACGATCAGCACTTACCGTAAAATTAGCATTTTTTCTGGCCGGTCGTTTTTCACCCATTATTCCTTCCCCGACGCCTCATATCCCCAACCTGCCCCCGAAACACTAGCTCCGTCCGTCCGCCCTATCTCGAACCGCCGCCGCCGCTCGCGGCACCTCCTCCGTCCGTCGGCACCTCCGGCTGCATTGTGTCGCTGCCATTCTCCTCCGCCTGGTCTCGTCCGTTAGGGCTTCTCCGTGGTCGCGTCCGGTGTATAGCCCCACCGTCGGCCCGATCTGCGTCGCCGCCGCTCGTGGCACCTCCTCCATCTGTCGGTGACTCCGGCTGCACTGTCTCCTCCACGACCAGCTGCATCCCGCCCCCGCGCCCCATTGTCCTCCGCCCTGTCTACTCCGGCAGGTCTTCTCCGTGGACGCGTCCGGTGTCTAGCGCCACCGTAGGACTCCCGTATAGCAGTGTTCGCGCACTCCTCCGGCGGGTCTCCGGTTAGATTTTGCGCCACCGTGTTCAATTTCAACTTCTTCTCCTTGTGCATTTTGCGTGGATCTAAGAGTCTTTAAGAAGATTCTTGCGGCACCGTCGATCTAGAATTTCACACCCCATCTCATCCCCAGCACGACCCAAAAAAAATCTCTGTATATTGTATATTGTATATTGGATCTAAGAGTCTTTATGGTTGTATATTGTATTACATGGGCTACTGATAGCATATGTAGTAAGTTCACGTCGGTATGCAGTAATCTTTTTTTTTATAATGTAGCCCAATTTTACATTCCATATGCCCCAATTCAACCCCCAATTATGGCCGAACAATTTGGGAATTTCATATATGCACTATAGTATTTTGTTGTAATACATACAGTAATCTTGTTTAAGCAATGTGGCAAATGTCCAGTCACTGTTTATTTTACAGGAACATGAAGGTCACTGGTGAAACTCCATCAAAAGTGCACAGAGTAATTGTCGAAGATAGCCAGAGAGCAATCACATATCACTTTGACGACCCTGAGCATCCACCTACCACTGGTCTTCAGATCAGCGTGAAGCCATCGAGCAGTACGGCTACCCATAGCAATCCAAGTGAACCGTCGGAGAGTGAAGAACCACCGATACATAGGGTTCGGAGAACAGTTCAGAAGCGGAAAGTGCAATCTGCACCGGTTCTCCCACCGATCGTTGAGGCGACCGAACATGATGACTTTGTCGATCCACCACCCCGCCCCCCCAAGAACAGTTCAGAAGCGGAAAGTGCAATCTGCACCGGTTCTCTCACCGATCGTTGAGACGACCGACCATGATGACTTTGTTGATCCACCACCGCGCCCGCCTTCCACTGGTCCTACTACTCGCTCAAAGCAGTATTCTGTGGCGGCCAAGCGTTCCAAGTCTGGCAAGGCCGTCTCATCATCATCTCCTCCAGGCGCATCTCAGGTAAATCTCACCTCCAATGCATATTTTGAATAAATAGTAAATCATTGTATATCTGACAGTAACATGTATTTCGCAGGTCAAGGTGCCTATTAAGGTGTCTCCTACTGTTAGGTGTTCACCAGGGTGTGTTATCACTGCTATAGAGGTTTTGAACGACGCCCAAGTCAAAGAAATTAATAAGATTGGTTTTGGTGAATTGCTAAAGATCAAGGCCGATAAGCTTGAGACCAGGGATCTTGTTGTGTTTTTGATGGACAGGACAAATGCGGCGTCACTTTTCATTGATGTTGGTAGTCAGGACGGTCTGAAGATCACCCCGCATGCCGTCCACTGTGTATTGGGATTACCGATTGGCGGAGCTGACCCACCCATCCTTTCATTTCAGCAAAAGAGCACTGAGCTTTAAAACCTCAAGCTTGCTTTGGATGTCCCCTTGCAAAAGAATATATACTTTGAAGACCTGATCCGTAGGATCAAGCTCGGCGGAACAGACCATCTTACTATAAGGTGTTTCTTACTTATTGTGTTTAACCGTCTGCTATTCACATCCACAGCCAATTACATAACTGGCAAGGAGGCTGCACTGACATCTGATATGGAGAATATCTCGTCCGTCGATTGGTCTAAAGTTACCGTCGATGACATTGCGGATTCCATCCTGACCTGGCACAACAAGAGACTCAAGACTCCCACTCTGTCAATCAGTGGATGCCCGTTGTTCTTTATTGTAAGTTTCAGTTCTGTTTATTGTTTTTGGCCTCATTCATCATATCATATAGTAATTTTGTCGTATTATTTGCTTGTCAGATTTTCTACCTGGACAATCTTCTTAGCCTGTCACGGCTTGATGCAGTTGATGTTCCACGTATTGCTTTCTTCTCTGCTGACTTGATCCTCAAGATTTGGCACGAAGACAAGCATAAGAAAAAGGATGGATTAGAGACATATGGCAGGCTAAAGGTCATCATCAATTTTGCTCTATATATTACACTTGTAATATTTTTACTATGAAAAATATTTTTACCACAATCATGTATATCAATTACCAGTTGAGGTCGCAGTTGGGTACATGCTACTCCCTTCAGCACACAACGAATCCATCCTCATCCGGTGCACCCGACATGACGCAGAATGAATTACCGTGCCTACGTCAGCAGCTAGGCCAGTGTTTCAGTGGTTTGGCAGAACCCATGTAGCGTGCTGCAATGGCTGCACTGCAGAGGTGCGACGATGACCTAGCCAAGGCCTTTTCTGACATTCGTGCTTCCCAAAACAGGGTAATACATGAACTGAGACAAATCATGCACGCTGCTCCCACTTCAGATCCTACGACTTCTAAAAAAACCCCCTCCGATTTGCACGATAATCGTGAAACGGTGCAGCCCAATCCCCCAGATATCAGCCCTAACCGGCAGGTATCAGAACCAACATCCATTATTTCTCTTACACAGATGGCAGGTGGTAACATTGAAAGCCTTATGACTGAGTCACAACAGGGTATGTTACACTAACTCACATTTTTCCGATATTTGTCAAAGTTTTGTTGGCATTATTGTCAGGTATCATTTGTGAAATGTAGGATTTTTAATTGATCAAATTTACGGCGATGCTCCAGCTGAGCAAGAGGAACCAACCATGAACCATTCGCCCTGCCAAGGTAGGTATTATAGTAAAGTATATAAGTTCATACAGTAAACATTGGTTTTAGTTTCCATCTTACGCTAATGGTAATATATTATTCAATTGACAATAAAATCTACATCACCACTCCACCCACATTTAAATTCATTTTTAAGCCATATCCTTATTCATTATAACTTTAGAGTTCCATGTGGATTGCAATCCCGTGGACCCCTCGTCAACCCTGGATGCCCGTAACGCGGAAGCTGCTGGTTACCAAGGGGATGATCCCCCCTCCCATGACTCTCAAGTCGACACTACACTTGGAGAAAAAGACATTACCCTCACCCAAATGGCTGAAGGTGTTCAGTATGATGGAACTAGTTGTCCATCGTGCGACGAGGAAGGTTTGTTGCACAACTTTACACGTTTGTTCAAACTATGCTTTAGAGTTATTGTTTTATTCTCCCCCCACATACAGCTCACATGATTGAAGAAGGCCGATTGGACGACATACGACGTGAGGAACAGGAGGCCCGTGAGTTAGCTGCAAGAGAGCAAGGTATTACAAGTATGCCTGTTTTACTTTTTCCATTTTACATAATTACTATATATTTATAGATTTTTCGCTATCTAGTATATACATTTTACTACATTTCATAGCTCTGTATGATAAATATTATCTATAATATCATGCAGTTAGTACAGTAATCCCATGTAATTCAAATTGTAAAATTTCACCAGTACCATATTACCATATGGTAAATATTTCTACTACATGCAATAACATATATTTTACTACTTTATATATTGTCATTTACTGTATTCTGATGTGCATCATACAGACCTATTGCAGGTGGCTAACATTAGTGTGGACAATATTATAACTGACATCGAGAAGGTGGTAATTACAGAGTTGTATACTGATGTTGGATTAATAACCTCCGCCGACATGCAGTATCAACAACAGCAACAAACTCAACCCGATGCAAGTGAAGAGACTTGCCATTCTGTTGAAGATGATCTCACTCAACCGATGCAGACATGGGAGGTTAGTCAGCAATTGAGAGATGTTTGTCTTCCCCTGTGATTGACAAAATCAGGAATTCTAAATCCGCGGGGGTATGGCATTGTGTCATAGCACTCGGGGTATGGCTTTAGGTAACCCCGAGAGCCATCTTTAGGTATTACGCCGAGTTCTCTGAGCACTGCGGAGAGTTGGTCCTTAAAGCTCATATCGCACAGCGGGGTACGCGAAGTCGGCTGGGGTAACTCGGGTTGGACTTGCTGCGAGTTAAAATATGTTTCTGGAACCGGCCCATGGGGGACTCCGGTACCGAGCGGTGGGATAGGTGGTGTGCTGTACGCGACTGTTTGGTAGTATGGTTGTGGGATATTCGTGCTAAGGCTTAGACTTCGGTCGTTGTTGGAAGAACTCTGGGGTACCGAAGTCGGATTGACAGAAGTCGTGATCACGGGGGCGACTTCTACCCGGTGATCGACTCTGTCATGGTCAGGGTACATCGGCTGCTTATTCCGATGATCATTATTGACTTGTAGGGCTGTAGATCTAACCTGACCCGGCAGACTATTCTGCAAATCTTTAGCGAGCTGTTCTTTCAACTCGTCAAATCGGCTATTCACTACTCGAGCGAATAATTGCGCCGATTTATCCATCTCGGTGCCATACCTGCTGGCTACCGACACGTCAATTAGATTAGCGATTTCATCAGGACTAGTCGGTTTACTCACCTCGGGTTTGGGCGCAGGAGGTAGACTCGGCACGACTACCTTTTTGATGACGCCGTTTCTCGTCTTCTGGTAGCCGGCCAACTTTTGCCGGAGTCGCTCCGCCTGCTCCTCTTCAAGTTGTCGTTCAATCTCTCGCCGTTCATCTTCAGATAGATCGTCGAGCGTGACGGCGATGATGTTCTCCGGGTTGACGATACTTCCGTCTTTGGAGTCGGGATTCATCGTGTAATCTTCGCTTCTCGTCCCCAGCGGAGTCGCCAATTGTGTTCGCACGAAATTGGATCCGTGGAACACCTAGGTGATGGGAGTCGCCAACCGCACTTACGTGTGCGATAACCGGATGCTTTTCGAGCAAAGCAACAAAGGATAACTATCGCACTTACGCGTACGACGAGCGATTGCTTTCCGAGCAAAGCAACAAAGATCTTCCTACTTACGTGAGGAAGAACCGACTGTTTTACAGCGCAAAACAGCAAAGATCTACTACTAAGAAAAGGTAAAAGATAAAAGATAAAAGATTGATTTGATCGATTGTTGGATGATTTCAATCGGCCGTCACCCTTTACATATTTATAGGGCGGCTGGTCTTCCCGTAGGAGGTTCGGACTCCTAATCCTAATCTGATTACAAATATATCTCTTTCCTTGCTTAAAGGATCTGGATTCTACCGTACACGTAACTTTCCATACAAACCAAGATAGCTTTCCAAATCTTAACTGCTTCGGACGCCGACATCCGGACTCGTTTCGGCGCACGGGATATCCTTCCTTAACAAACTGGATAAACTTCCAAATCTTGTAGGACTCTCCTTGATTGCCTCGCCGCGTTTCTTGCGCCTCAGGCTGAAGTCTCTAGCGTCGGGTAAGTCTTGAAGGGTAGTACTGCAATTCAGACTTGCTGAAGATGGTCCTTCACGGGTGCTCGGGGACGAACTTGGACCGCTCGGGAATCCGCCGAATGCTCGGGGACGAACTCGGACTGCTCGGGGATCCGCCGAGTGCTCGGGGACGAACTCGGACTGCTCGGGGATGAACTTTGTACCGCTCGGGAGTCGGCCGAGTACTCGGGAAAAAACCCCTCGGGGCTGGAGACCTTCTCGGGGCTGGGCCACTCGGTATCACCAGTACTCGGGGTCGATGTCGCTCGGGGCCGCCACTGTTGAATACCCAGAGGTACCGCTCGTGACTTGATGGCGTAGTGGGCGCTCGGGGACACCTCAAACGGGCACCTTCGCACTTTGGGATATGACGACTACTCGGGATGCAGTGAGCACTCGGGGGCACTCGGAAACGCCGCGAGCACTCGGTATCAAGTATACCGCGAGCGTCCAGGCCACTCGGCTGTATTAATCCTGCATGTAATAGTAAACGCTGCATCCATACTGTTAGTTTCATCATCTCAACTTCCAGTAAACCTAATACTTAATTTGGCCCACTGAATAAACCTTCAAGCCAAATTACACTGCAAACAGCAGCGATGAGTACATGGAGTATTCAGCAAGCCACATTGGAAAATTACCTGTTTAACTACCATGCAGGGATTCTCAAAGGAAGGGAATAGTGTTTCATATTATTTGGTGGATGAACTCTAAACTTCACCTTATCAGTAAAACCATACGACTAAAAATAGTTGGACTCCAAAGCAATTGTATGTTAATAACCTCGTCGGGTCATCGCCCAATTTAACTATCCCTTACCAAATTCTACTTATGCCTTATAGTAAGAGGCACCCTTGAACACAGCTTCATTGACCGGAAGCACGGCGTATTCGAATACCCTTTATTGTCACTCTGTAGAGTTGCTCAGCTTTACCCACATGATATATATACCTCTCATTGTCACTCGAGATTAACACACTCCCATCGGTGTGTCGACAGAGGTAAGATAACAAGACTTTTTATCTGCTCTACCTCTTGAAGTCCCTACCCAGGAACACTACGTCACCCCTCTCCCGGGAGCTGACGGGCCAGTGTCAACTTCGCGATCCGGGAGTTGAGTGAGTTCCCGATGTGATTTCCCAGTCAATGGCCCATCACCTCATTCACTTCTGCGGGCCTTCCAGAGAAGAGGAACGGCAAGCTATTCTGTAGTTGTTCAGCGGATAGAGCAGATTTACTAGGCCAGGTTTGACAAGTCAAACATGTGGTTGAGTGGTTTCGAGTTCATCACTTAGCACAAGGGTCTAGTCCTTAACTGCCCGAGCAAGGTAATCCACATATTACCCTTACTCTGCGGAAGGGGTATGGCTGCACAATCAATACATGAAAGGCCCCATCTTCTCTGTCCCCAGCCGTTGGCAATTTCTTTGAAAACCACATCCTCCGAGCTTTGTCTTTGGGTTATCAATATTTCTACATTTGCTCTGACCTAGCCTCTAATGCCGGTGAAGGATACTGATATAAATTTATGTTTATCTTAAGGTCTCCAAGGTGAATATGGCCTACAAAAATAACCGGGCTGTGGGGTGGTAGGTGTTAACTATTCCATCATGCCATTCAAAAATATCACGATACTAAATTAACATGCAGAAAATAATTAACTAAGCTATTAATACAATAAGTAGCAGGCAAGTGGGATCAACATGAATAAAGGAATGTGACTTGCCTACTGCACCGTTATCGGCTGGATCATTGTCTTCAAGGAGATCCTCACCGTCGGAGTCCCTCTCGAGCGTCGGATCATCACTACCACTTCCTATTGATGAAAAGACCCAAACACCCATAAGTCCGGGCTCGACGAATGCGAGCTAGAAGAAAAATGTAAAATAGTTGATAAATAATACCTTAAATAAGGAGGTGGGGTGTGTGGAGTGTTTAGAAACGGAATCAGGGTTTGGAGGTATGTATGGTTGAAATCGGAATATTAAAGAGTTGGGAGAGGATATACGATGCGAGTCAAGGTTCGGACGAAGAATTGGGATATATATGAGATAAGAGGGTTTTGTAGGTTTTGGGTCTTAAGAAGCGGGAATTAGGTCTAATGGTACGGATAAATGGAGTCATGGCGTCGAGACGATCGAAACGGTATATAATAGTGTTTTTAGAGCCCGGCCCGCAAAATAATATAGGGCCCATTAGGGCCCTCGGGTTGGGCTGGGTTGGATATGGGTTGTGGGCCAAATATGGGTAGGGTAGGGTATGGGCCTAGACTTGGGCTTAACAGAGAAAAAGAAAAAGAAATGGAAAAAAGAATTTCTAATTAAATGGGCTCATCGGTTCGGGTAATGGGCTACTATTGGGCTTCGGCCTGGCAGGTAATTAGGATAAAAGAAAAAGAAAAAGGGGGTTGGGCCGGCCGGATTCAGCTTGTGAGCGCTCGGGAATGGCCCAAGAGGGAAGCTAGGCCGGCCTGCTGAGAGAGAGGAGGTGGCGGCCTGGTGGGGAAACAGAGAGGGGAGGCAGGGAGGGCGGCCGCTGGCGACGGGGGGAAATTGGTCGCCGGTGAAGCTCGCCGGTGGAAATTGGAGACTCCAGAGGGACCTAGGGAGGGAGTGGATCCCATTTTTGGAAGAAAAGAGGAGAGCTTGTACGGAAGAGGGGCTTGGCCACGGCGGGATGGGCTCGGCTTACCTCACCGGAGTGGTGGAGAACGGTGGCGAGCTCGCCGGTGCTCGGGAAGGGGAAGAGCGTGGTCGGGGAGGTGAGGAGGAGGTGGAGGAGTTCGGGCGGTTGGTCGGGAGAAGTGGAGAGTTCGGGAGAGGGAGAATGGCTCGGGGAGAAGGAGAAGGAGCTCGGGTTCACCTCGCCGGAGAAGAAGAAGAAGAAGACGATGGCAGCGCCATTAGGGCTCGAGAGGGAGGAGAAGCAGGGCTAGGAGCTCGAGGAGAAGGGGGAAAGCTCGTGTGCGAGGAGAAGGAGCTCGGGGTGGGGTTCTCGGTGGTTTTTATAGAGGCGGAGGCGGTCGGGCGAAGTGCTCCGATGGCGCACGAGCGAGGGGATGCAGAGGGAGGGAGGAGCTTCCGCTGCGACACGTGGAGGAGCGCGGCGTCAGAGGCGGAGCCGAGCAGAGGGACGGGGCCCACCTGGTCACCGGCGTCGGACGAAAAGCGGCGATGGCGTGCACTGGATTGGTGGTGATGAGAGTGGGGCGTGGAAGAAGAAGATGGGGACGGTTGAGAGATGGGCCAAATGGGCCAGGGAAAAGAGGAAGCGGGCTGGAGAGGAAAGAAAAAGAGGCCCAAGTGATAATTTTAAAATTTTAAGAATTCCTTTATATTCAAATTATTTTTAAAAAATTTCAGACTGTCACAACGACCGTCGCCGCTGGCTGCCCAGGTGCGCCCTCGCCGTCGTCGGCATCATGAGCACAATCCTCGTCTACGGCCTGTGGCAAGTGATCTCGATTAGCTAGTAGATTACTAGATTCTGTGTGCACAGCAGGTAGCCTGCATTGATGTTTCCTGTAAAATTACCTTTTAGTAAAATTTTCCACCACAAGAGGGTTTCGTTTTAACTGTCCGTATGATAGTCATTTTTACGGTTAATTTCACGAACGAGTTATACTCGGTTTCTGTTTTTTCTTCTTATCTCGTGTCCGAATCCGAGACCGACATGTACGCTGGTTGTGACATGTCCATGTCTATATAGCTATGTGCTCTTCTTGAGCAAAGTACGAGCATAAACTTGAAGTTGGATAAGGAAAGCTGCTGGTGATCAGGAAAGTCGTTGCCGCCGCTCAGTCATCCGCTCACCTCCGTCTGCGAAGAATCGGAGCTGCGTCCCACGACAGCGTCTGTCGGAGCCCTCAACGACATGGCCGCCGCTCTCACGCCGCCGGCGTGTCGCTACGGCAGCACATATGTGTACGACGAGGAGGACAACGACGACTATAAGGTGTTCCCTCCGCCAGGCCCCGGGACGGTCATCGAGTCAACCGGCCATGGCTACAGTATCGTGCCGCCGCTCTGCCGCCGCCGGTGAATCGCTACGGCAGCGCGTATGTGTACGACGAGGAGGATAACGACGACTATAAGGTGTTCCCTCCGCCGGGCCCAGGGACGGTCATCGGAATATCAACCGGCCATGGCTACAGTATCGTGCCCGCCGCTCTGCCGCCGCCGGTGAACCGCTACGGCAGCGCGTATGTGTACGACGAAGAGGACAACGACGACTACAAAGTGTTCCCTCCACCGGGCCCAGGGACGGTTATCGGAATATCAACCGGCCATGGCTACACGATCGTGCCGATGACGACACGTAGTGATGACGTCGCGCGGCGGAGGCTGCCGTCCGATGACCCGTATGTGGTGGAGCAAACACGAACCGGTGGCTGTGGTGGAGCACGACGCGGCGGTGCAGGACAGCGGCGACGACGTAGCTGCTGACGCTGCATGTCGAGGTTGACGATGGCAAAGAGGGTGATGAGTTCTACGACGTGTACGACGACCTCGATCGGCGAGCAAAAAGGGCAGAACGGCGGCGAGGACCTCGAAGGACGTCGCTGAGATATTCATCGGAGTATAAATCCAAGTACGGCGTTTTGACGTACGGTGTTTCCTAGCTAGTTAATTTAGTGGGCAAGATTCTTTTTCCTTCAAAAGAGAACTAGTTTTTATTTTTGTCCAGTGTTAATTCCAGGTATCCACAGATGTTGGCCATCATGGATCCATGCGTAAATCATTAGCTAGTATGTGAAAGTAGTTTGACTATATAAATGCATCTCATTGGATTTGTCTAGCAAAAATCTTTTATAATATTTTCATGTCTTATTTTTACAGCATGACTAGCAAATATTTGTTCGGTGGTACTCGGTAGTTGTTGTGAATCCGTGATCAATGTACATACAGCAGTGACGGAGCCAGAAAATTTTCATAATTCCTTTCGATCAGAACTATCAATCCGAATTTACTTCATACATGACAGTTATGGAACAAAGAGAAAAACACAAACAAATAGTTCCAGAACCCCCACCCTCACCCCCACTAGCCCTTTTCTCTGAATCGCTAATCCTCATTCGATCGAAAATTCGTTATATCGCAGCCGACGCTACCCTGACCATCCTCTTTGTCTCCGCGCCTCCATCGGCGTATTTCGCTACAACTCCTTTCTTGGAATTATTGTGCCACAGAAAATTAATTGCCGTACACATATAACAAAACCGTTTTATTAATTGGAGCGGCCCCACGCAGGTCCGGTTTGCACCGTGTCCGTGTCCGAGTCCGACTCGGGCACGGGTACCACGCCGATCGACTCCGTCGTGTCGGAGCAGCCTCCATATATAGGAGCAGACTACGCCTTCCGGCTCTTCTTCTCACAATCTAACCCTCGCTAGCTATTGTTAGCAGCAAAGCCTTCTCACGCTCCGCTCAGCGGAATGTTCACCGAGCTCCTCCGCCGGCCACGTGATGCCGACGGGCCTTTCTGGCGATGACGAGCTCCGCGACGAGCCGTCGCTGCCGTCTGAGGCCGATCTGCTGTACGCCATGCTAGCTGGCGCCGTACGTGGGCGTCACCTTCTATGTCAGCGACGAGGAAGAGCGGGGGACGCGGCGCCGGTCGTGACCGGCGACGGCGCCGGCCGGCACGAGTCCGGTTGAAGAGGAAGAGGAAGGAGGGCTGCAAGGTGTTCCCTCGCCAAGTCCGGAAGTCATCCTGCGGCGGACACCACAGGGGCGGTTACGACGACGAGGACGGCTACTTCAGCGCGAAGGAAGAACTAGCGGCAGCGCCGCCGGGAAATGCAAACGGTGGCGTGGGTGCTTTCTTTCTTAGGCAAGTGGAGGAGGGGCGCCAGCGAGCTCATCGGCGAGGAGGAGGACACCTCCTACGACGCCGACACCGAGTGCGAGTGCGGAGGGGCGTGGTACGCGACGCGCAAGGAGACCAGGGTCGCCACGGCAAGGAGGAGGAACAGCGAGGCGTCCTCGTGGGTGGCGGTGATCGCGGCCGCAGCGGAGCACGGCTGCCGGCGAATGGGGCATGCCTTGAGGGCGGCCGCCGCTCGGCTCGCCGTGGACAGGCAGACCGACAGCACAGCAAGTCTTGAAGAGAGTTAGTATCTGCTTCAAGCGTTCAACAAATCCGAGAAACCAGCTAGTAGCCTAGTGCAGCTGTTAGTTTTGAATGGGTGTTTGTAAGTTATAACATACTAATTTAATTTTGTTCGGGAGAGTTCTCTCGCAAAAAGGAAAAAAACTGGTATGTTTCGAATTGCTTTGGTTAACAAAATAAGTCTTTAAATTGCTTTGCTTTTCCAGTGTTAATGCCAATTTCCCTGCTATCCCATTTTATCACGTTCAAAAAATAAACCTTGATCATCTCATATTTCAAAAAGCAATTGCGAACCTTGCCTTGTCCAGTTGTCTGCTCATTCGGCAAAATTGACCCTGACATTTCTGTCACCTATTACTAGGCCCCATCTGTCAGAAATAAAGGGAATTACAGGTACAGAGGACCGGCACACACTAGGAAGTATGATGAGATCATGAGTCACGCCCGGAGTTACACTGCTAATGAGAACAAGAAAAGAACAGCAAACAGCCGAGCTCCAGGTTAACGTTAAGACCAATGGAGATGCTTATAAGCCAAGAGGATTACAAATCTGTTCTTTTCTAAGATGTACAAGAATTTTTAGGGGTAAAAACGACGAGGCAATCTCCCAGCTTAAGGGCTTACATTACACGGGAGCGGATAATATACATCCAGTTGCGCCAAAACCCGATCCATGTGTGTTAAATCACAGATACAACGTTCTAGCATCCTCCTGCCATATTTGACACAAGCAAATCATAAAAAGGTAGGCACAAATTGCCAATCCATCAGTTCTACTAAATGGAATCTGTAGCCTATATGTTCAGGGGGAACTGTTGTCGCAGCTTATACCTCACTGACAGTTGCCGGTGCATGGAGCGATGCTGGAGGAAATGCCTTCATTGAATTGATCACTCGCGGCAGAGTTTGTTAAGCTACTAGAATATCCTGGTACCTACAGCCTACTGTTAACGGGCATCCAGCACTTCCAAAAGATTCTCAGTTTCGTGCTCCTTGAAAACCTGCATTGTTCAAGTTCAACAAGGGTTATAAATATTCAAGAACCAAGGTGACATGGCATGAAGTTAGATTGTTCCTAGTTGAGAACATGTTAGTTTGGAACACAAGTCCATACATGCTGGCTGGCACTAGTGTCATTTGCAAGGATCAGGAGAACTATTGGCTAAGCAACATTCAGACAAGATCAAGTAGTTCCGTGCAGGGTCCAAGATTCAGTCCAACATCATGTGGACTGCAATAGTAGTGTGATTTCCAGTATGGTAAGGTCCAGGGGTTCCATCAGGATTATTTCTTATGCGAGATACCATGAGCTGATAGGATATGTAGCTAACAAATGGAAAGCTAACCTAAGATGTATGTGCTCCAAATTCCAATGGACAAACCAGTCCAATATGAAAACAGTAAACAATATCAGTTTATTCCGTATTTTGTTTTGGTATCACAAAAAATAGACCAGCTGTTTAACTTGCATAAATTGCAGGGAAGGCACAACACAATTTCTTCCATTATGGAGATGGAATATGATGTAGGTGCCGCCTAACATAGAAGATTTTTTTTCTTCCTGGTAAAGTCTTACACAACAGAAACCATAATTTCTGATATCAAGTGGCACAAAAGGATTTTTGCCACCACATCTCACTAAAAGGGTGTCAACCCAGTACCATAGTTATGCCTGCTTACTACTCAACCATTTTTAACATCAGCCATCTGGACCATGGCTACATAAGCACACCGCATATACAATAGATATATAGTATTAACATAATAAACTTGGTAGGACAACATATCTAGTCAAAGTTGTTTGGCACCCGAAATTATGCATACCAGCTAAGGAAGTCAAACTGGCAGGATTATCTCTTCCTAGGATGGCCCAATATTCTATATGAGATTGTGAATTTGTGACTCATGACCATAAATGAATATAGCCAATGTCTTTGTCTAGTAACTGCTTCTAAACTTTTCCGATCAGTGTCTTGCGACCATAGCAGATGTTCAAAATTAAAAAGTAAAAGATAGCGGCAAACAGTAATGGTACAATCAATAATCACAAACAGTAATAATATATGGTCTTTTTTTCCTAAATAACAAACAGTAATGGTACAATAAATAATCACAAAGGACAAGAAGAGGCAAGAGTTCAGGATAGGTGAGCAGTGAGCACTAAGCAATAATAAATGATGGATTCCTATAAACCCGTCGTTGACTCAATATTGCCAGAGTTTTCAGTAATAGTGCATCTATCTGCGCATCGTCACCATTCAAATACAGTTACATCTAAAAGTTAGAACTTAGAACTAAGTAGTCTTCTACCAACTACACTATTTATAAAGCTCAAGTGGCACCGAAGCGTCCTAGTTAACAAGCTAGCAGAATAAACATAATAGAGGTTGTGTATAGTATGCACGCACCTTAACAGGAAGAACGTTGCTGAACCCCTTTTGATGAAGAAAATCAGCAGCAACTTGCTGCCAATCGATAGTGTCAACACCTTTGCTGCTCTCATATTCACCTCCTACCCATATGCATACCATTTTAACTGCTTCTCCACTTCTGCTAGCATTAGGAGTGACAAAAATAAAAAACCGATTTGGGGTCAAGATCCTTGTGAGCGAATGTATTTAGCTTTTCCATGCATGGCCAGCGGTAGACTGGTAGCTCTATGTTACTGCAAGCCTCTGAGTTACTATTAGTATGCTCAATTAATCTAGTCTCACCATCTTCTTTGAACTATTACCGGTGCATTCTTCTGGGCAACAAACACCAGTGACCCGTTTCACACCATTGATATTACTCTTATCTGTGACTTCCTCTGCAGTGCGAATACTAGACGGTATCCTTGGTGGTAACACTAGACCCTTTGGGAGCGATGGTAGCTTCAGAGATGAAAATCCTCCTCTTCTTTCTGCTATAGATGAGACCTTGGAAGGCGATCTTAGTGATCCCAGACCAGGCTTTGAAGATTCCTCGTTCGATGACTGGTGAAGGGGAGACCTAGATGATGGCACCAAAGCGTGGGGCAAATTAGATGAAGCAGGTGAAAGACCAAGTGATGGTGGGGAGCTAGTTGAAGGTGACAGGGAGGATGAGTCTGAACTATACTTGAACTGATGCTTGAATCCGATGTAAAAGAGCTCGGAGAAAGGAATGGTGGTGATATTGACACCTCTGCAGTCAAGTGCTGTACCCGTGGATCCAAATCCCTGATTAGAGCAGAATCTGAATAAACTCGAGCTAGCGACCTAGTGATAAACTTGCGCCTCAGTAAACTCCAGCTACTTTCTCTTGCTGGGAGATGGGTCTCATCCCCAACCCCAGAAGACGAGAATGCTGGAACAACACCCCAGTTATCGCTTTGTAGACGAGCTCAAAATCAGAATCATAAGATTCCACTCTCCGGTTTCCCGGGCCAGTCCTGGATGCTGAATCAATCTGGTCCTTGCTAAGCTTTGCATTGCTGTCTGAATTAAGAGGTGCGCTTGAAAAAGCGTCCCAAAATTCTGGTTGCTCTAGCCCTTCTCTGACAACTTTGATCTGCCCCTGTACCTTCTCATACCTCACCACCTGAAACGCAGCCGCTCTCGCATCCTTCTCCATTACTGATCGCATTTCATTCCAACCCAAACATAGATCGACGAGAGCACATGAACTATGAATGCACCCCTAGAGTCCAGGGCGGCAGGTGAGGGCTCATTCAGCATTTTGGGCACTAAATGCAGTGGGGCATAAGGTGAGTGAGGTGCCATCCGATACATCCGGAGCAACGAGTTTGGGGACAGTGGAATTGCATGCACCCGCTTTTGGCATTGGAGTAGCTGGCAGGCAAACCCCATGTTCGGATTCGCGATCCCCCGGGCGGCCTTCACAAACTGGAAAGCATCGTCAAAGCTCTGCCCTTCCCTCCACATCAAATACGCTATCACCAGCGATGTTGAGCGTGACACCCCCTGGCAGCAATGTACAAACACGCGCCCGTCCTGCTCCCTCACGTCCTCGAAATAATCAAACACATCATACAAGATGCTGGTGATGTCCTCGGTGGGGCTGTCCTGCAGCCAAAGCGTCCGGTAGACGAGGTCCGACTGAAGTACTCCGGGCAGACGAACCCCACGCAGTTGAGCACGTGGGTGATCCCGTTCTTCCGCAGGATGTCGCGGTTCTTGGCGACGGCATCACCTCCGAGATAGACGTGCTCAGCAACCTTGGAGCACTCCTTGTCGAAGAAGGCGATCTGGTCCTTGCGTCCCTGCGACCGGAGGATGGAGAGATCCAGCCGGAGGCCCTCGCCCGGCTTGGCGGAGGCCGGGCCGCCACCCGCCTTGGACGCGCCGGGGGGTGGTGGGGTTGGGCCACTCGCCCACGTCGTCGGAGCCGGCCTTGGGCCACTCGTCCAGGCTGCGTCTCGTGATGGCGAGCGGCTGCAGCGGCGGGAGGGTCGACCGCGCCTTCGTGCCCATCGACCGCGGGGTCAGCGGCGGTGGCGGCAGCGGGACCAGGCGGGGCTGTCCGACGCCGGCACCCGCCGCCGCCGCCGCCTCCGGCGCCGCCTCAGCAGCCGGGAGGCCGACCAAGACGCGGAGCGCCAGAACTTCCGGCCGCCGCCGCCGCCAGCGGGGCCGTCTTCGGGGGCGGCCATGGCCACGAACCGAAGCCTTCTCCCGGCGACGCGAAGCTGGGAACAAAAAAGGCGGGATTCTTACGCCATTCCTCGTCCTTCCATTCGCACCTGATCCGAGGAAACGGAGCCCTTGCCTCCAACCCAGCGGCGGCGCGGGGATCCTCCGGCGAATCGGAGCGCGCGGGACGAGCAGATCGGGAGATCGAGGCGAGCACCACGGTCTCGGGGAAGGGAATGGGAGGGGAAGGAGGAGGGGAAGCGAAAGTGGGTGAGGGTTTTGAGGAGGGCGTCGGATTGCTTTGAGATTCGTGCGAGGTCGGAATCGGACGGCTGTGGGTTGGGGTGTGTGGGGTCCCGGGTTTGACGGGAGGGTGGTGTTGACTGGGGGACACGAGAGAGAAAGAAAGAAGGAAAAACAAGACAAGCCGGGTTGCCACAAAAATGTTAGGTGCACCTGCTCTTTGGACACTGGTAACACAAACAGCAAATTTGCAATGGCCATCTTGGGTTGAATGTTTGAAACACACTTGTTTCTGCTAAATTGACCCATCTAGTTCGTCCAAAGAATTTAGTTTCTTCGAGGTTTATTCTCAGTAGAAAGGAGGACGGAGACATGCATACTATTGTTAGTGCCACATGACTATGAAGGTATCAATAAATCAAAAAAACTTATGGACCACATGTTATCATCTAAGTATATACATACTCATATCTCACCACGTGATTATGAAGATCCGGGTAAATCAAGGATCTCACAAAGTGTTTGCACACATATGCACTATGGCTACGTGAGGACTGTCGTATCAATTTTCTTGTAATAGAAGCATGGAAACTTGGGTGTATGGAAAGGAACACACTTGTTTTCAAAGATTATTTCTCATAAATTGAATGGATGTTCCGTTTCTACAGAAAGATGTACGACAATACACGACAAATTTATGTTTCTCAAACATTATTGACATTCATACTCTTCTTTTGTTTATATAGGTTGCTGGTCAAGGCCGATAACAAAAATTGTTTGTACCCTTGTTTTATTTATTCAGCGATACCAATTGGGTCAACAACGTAAGATCCTTTGTCTCTTGTGTAAGGAGCTACAGGTGTGATTTTCACTCTACTGATAGTTTTTAGGATTTATTTATATGCACGTTCTAGGATATAGATCTTTATTAGAGATTCACTTCAACTAAAATAATCGTTTTCGTAGTAACAAATGCTTTTATTCTGATTTTTTTCTTTCTCAAGAGAGCCCCTGGAACGCAGTAATACATTATAAAATAACGAGGCCTAAACCACGAAGAGTATTTATTTAGGATGAGTGAAAGTGAGGTTACTGGACACCACATGCAGGCAGTGAGGCACACATCGTAGCAGATAGTAGATACACGTCAAAATCAAAGACCAGGAAAATACCACTACTCCAAGTGAATTCTCCAGTCTGCGTCAGGGGTCGGTATCACTAGTCCAAGAGCCAATATTTCTCTCTCTTCTTACTAATACAAGGAAAAAGCTTCGCGCAGCAGCTCATTCATTTATAGGAGTATTCCTTCCTTCACCTTCACTGCAAAGTGAGCAATGGATAGAGAAAAGGCAATAGATGTATGTGGACAAAGGAAGGTGACATGGGAGGACAGTGACCTGTAACAGATGACCAAAACTTTTTCTGAATGATTTTTCTTTTGAAAGATAAATCACCAATACCTCTAGATCTCCAAGCAGGAACAGCAAACATGTTGTCGTAAATTACACGGGCCATAAATTCAAATCTTGGACCAGCAAGTGGAGCAGAAGTTCCAGGTCAAAGCCAAATTCAGGAAATGGTGATGGCTGACAGTGATGGGGTCTCAAAAATCCAAATGCCAGTAGAGTAAGCATGACAACTGAAAATATCCACACTGAGATCACCTCTCCTTTTACCAGTTCAACTGAGATTGGCCAACCGGCCAGTTGCAAATATTGATCCAGATACATGTGGGAGGAATTCAAGAACAGGACTGTTGAAAGGCATGTAAATTATTGCTACATAGATGACCCTCTTTTCCCCAGTCAGATTAAACAAAAGCTGCGATTTTATTTGAGTTTCCGGGGGAAATACGTAACGAGGGATTGTGGGCTTTTATTGTCACGTGTATGTGAGACAATATAATGCAAGAGAGTTTACAGAAGTGATACATACAAGTGACAAAATACCATTTCGTGGAGAGTATGGAAGGTGTATGGAGGCCAAACCCCCTCAAAAGTATCTGTACTTGGCATGTCCTGTTTACTGAATAAAGCATGAACCAGGACTGATTGGAGGCCGCCGAGCATAGAAGTTTGTGACTGGAGCTGCAGCGATTCCACGGTGATTCAGCAGGCATCTGAAGTTGTGCAGCCGAGCCAGGACGGTTGTTTCCAGGTCTTGGGCGGATATGGCCTCCAATTGACTCCACATACGCTCTATAGTATTTTGATAGCGACAAATAAGTTCCTACGGATACAATTGAAAGAAAAGGAGGAATACAACTAAAGTTTCCAAACTTGTATAGTCCATACCTGCTGCTGCAGCTGCTCGTGGCCATATTGTTTGTTGAACATCAGAGGTGTCTGCTGTCTCACCCCACATGCAAACCTCTCCACCCAGTACCAGCTTTTGCTGCGTTGTGTTATTAATTCCAGCTAGTGGCTCTGCGGTATAGAAATCTTCCCACGTAACATCAAGGTGATCAAGGTACCATACACCTTGGTTACTCATTATACATCTGAAACCCTGTGCAACAACTTCAGGGCAGACTCCAGGACCCAACCTGAGATATGTGAAGATTCAGCTTATGCGCAAGGCAAATTACTTGGATAATGGGTGTGGAAGATATGATTGTCAAGAACTGAAAAAAAACTGATTCAATTGCTGAAAAATGATTCCTGAATTACCAGTTATGCACAACAGTTAGAGGATTGAGGTTCTCTTTGAATGAGTTGAAGGTTTCTTCCCTGCAGGATGAAGAGAGTGGCATGCCACAAATAAACATAGAGCTCATCCCTTTCTTAGGGGAAAAACACTAAGATAAAGTATGGAAGGATGTAAAGGACGGACCAATTTACAGGAATCCAATTAAGATCAATTGCTATCTCCTGAGCTTTCAACACAAAATATTTGTAAGCATCCTTTGTAGTCATGTTGCGTTCATCAAGCCTGGAACAGTTGGTGTTCAGCAATAAAAGGAAAGGAACATCTAGCAGAAGATTGATAGATGACTTTGCATAGATAACATTTCATACCAATGCCTCACATGGGGTGTTACATTCCAGCAACCTGAGATGGATATTAGAATGAGGTTGGGATAAAGTTCATGAGAAAGTAAAATCACCCATTTTATATGTCAACGTCTAATTTAGCAGGATACTGTATCAACATTGTAATGAACTGCTGATACATTTTTTTTGGGTTACAGCAATGTCCATTTTAGCAGACACAAGAGAAGTGCCACGAGCCACATCAATTATTATGTATTTGTCAAAAATAAAATGAAAAAACTACTGAATTGTATGCAGCTAGCCACCTATCTATGTGGCAACCGCAAAGGATCAAATTAAGTTTTCTGGAAGATAACATACACGCTTTGTTTAAGGTGCATACAGCTTATAATTGAAACTGATACAGCAAAGAGAACATAAATTATATTTATTATCAGCCAGACCTGTTTGGTAAAAGCACTATTAGAGAGACATGAGATTGTCTTCCTATAAATAAGGGGTTGTCTCTTACGTGGCAGTTCAATTGGATGTTAAATGTCTCACTTTCGAAAGTTGCAACATTCTAAGTTCTTACTACAAAGTGCCTTCTAATAGGTACCAGAAACAGACCAACCTGTATATACTTCATCGCCACCCAAGTGAAACAGACCAAATGGAAAGATTTTTCTCATATCTGGAAAAAAGACAAAGTAAATTTTAATGTCAGTGCGTTGGCTGTGTTTCAGGAAACACACAATCTTCCGGAACTGCCATTGCCAGCAGGGTAATTACTGTGGAACATTATTATGATTATTTGGTGGGCAAATATTGTACAGGAGGATGGTCCTTCTCCAGCTAGATAGAATTATGTACACCTCACGTCGCACTGATCTAGTAATCCAGTGGTCAAGATAAGCAACACATGCTTCTATGGAACTCAAATGTCTAATCCAATCTAGAAGTGTACAATTATTACTAGGCCCTACAGAAGGCAGGTCATAATTACATAACTGCATGATTTGAGCATATAATGGTCAAGCGTAGACAAAAGATGAATTGATCAGTTCATATAAGTACATTTGTGAAGGGACCACTACTAGATAAAGCACCAAGTACAGATATGAATAGCAATGCCTATGCTGGATAACATGAACTTATAATGTGCCTGGACCATTTACCATGTCATATCTCATAATTTAATGGTTTCCTTTTCACTTTCCAAGAAAATAACATTCAAGATCAAACATAAATAGAAAGGGAGATGAGTGTTTGTCATAGTAATATCAAATATGTTAAATGAGTTAAGCAATTTGGGCAAAAAGGTAAGAAAGGAACTGACCAGACAAAATTCCAGATATTACTTCAAATGTGAAATTGCTAGAAACATCTAACGGCTCTGTACAGGTAAGAGAAGGCCAGAGTTTTGGATATCCATTTCCCCTGCAGACATTCAAAAATGTGTGCAAGTTTTTCAGAGCAGCAGACAAGATCCACTTCATATAACGAGAAGTCAAGAATCATAAAACATGACAATAACTAATCTGAAATGATTGCTTCCTAGTCACATAACCTATTTACTAAACCCTCGGTTTCTTGGATATGTAGACAAGTATGTATGTACTCATCAGAGGACAAATGCCGGAGCTTGGAGCAACCACCTGTTTGGTTAATCAAAACTTCGCAACTCTAAGGGGGTGTTTGGTTAGACTTATTGGAGCTGGCTTTTTGGCTTATAACCAAACAAGTTTTGGTTTTTGGCTTTGCGTTTTTGGCTTGGTTTTTAACTTTCATGGCTGGTCTACTGTAGAATTTGGGGCTAACCTGCACTGTAGCAGTGGCAGCTCACTCAGTTCCACTGGTGCACCCCTCAGGATGTAGGGTTTCTCCTGGGCCTAATGGGCCTGATGGGCCTCTACTAACCAACACTCCCCCTCAAGATGGGTGATAAATATCGATCATTCCCATCTTGACACATGCGAGATTGCACTCTTTGGTTCCCAACCCTTTAGAAAGGCAATCTGCAAGTTGCTGTCTGGAACTCACATGTTCCAACTTGATAATTCCAGCATCTAATTTTTCCTTGATAAAGAACCTGTCAATTTCAATGTGCTTGGTTCTGTCATGCTGAACTGGATTGTTTGCAATACTAATAGCAGACTTGTTATCACACCACACTCTTAAGCACTCATTCTTCTGAATCTTCAGTTCACTCAACAGGTTCCTCACCTATAACATTTCGCTCAGTCCTTGTGACATAGCTCTATATTCAGCTTCTGCAGTTGATCTGGACACTACTGATTGCTTCTTGCTCCTCCATGACACTAAGTTTCCACCGACAAAGACACAATAGCCTGATGTCGATCTTCGGTCATCTAGACAATTTGCCCAGTCTGCATCACTATAACCATCTACGTCCAGGTATCCATTGCTCTTGAACATGAGTCCTTTCCCCGGCGTTCCCTTCAAGTATCTCAAGATTCTGTGAACAGCCTCCATATGTCCACTTCTAGGATCATGCATGTATCTGCTCACAACACTTATAGAATAAGCTATATCAGGTCTGGTATGACATAAATACAACAGCCTCCCAACCAGTTTCTGATATGTCTCCTGTCTACTGATTCACCACACTGAACTTCAACTTTATGATTCTGATCGATGGGAGTTGAGGCTGCTCTGCATCCCATCATACCCATATCACTCAGAAGATCTAAGGTGTACTTCCTTTGTGATAGAGTTATCTCCCTTTTGGATCTAGCCACCTCTATACCAAGAAAGTACTTGAGTTGGCCAAGGTCCTTGACTTCAAATGTCTCACCCAATTTCTTCTTCAGTCTAGCTATTTCAACCTCATCATCACCAGTGATTATTATATCATCTACATAGACTGCAAGAATTGTAATTTTCTGCTTAGAGTGCCTATAGAACACAGTGTGATCACCATTGCACTGTCCATAACCCATGTCACACACAGCACGTCTGAATCTGTCAAACCAAGCTCCAGGTGACTGTTTTAGGCCGTAAAGTGACTTCTTCAGTTTGCATACCTTGCCTTTGACTCCAGACTCAATAAGTCCCGGTGGAACCTCCATATACACCTCCTCCTGTAAGTCCCCATGCAAGAACGCATTCTTAACATCTAGTTGATGTAGTGGCCACCCAAAGTTGGCGGCACAGGACACCAGAATCCTCACTGTGTTCATTTTCGCCACAGGCGCAAAGGTTTCATCATAGTCAATGCCATACGTCTGACTGTATCCCCTAGCTACAAGCCTCGCTTTGTATCTCTCAATTTTCCCATCTGGATTCTGCTTAACTGTGTAGACCCATTTACAACCCACTGCCTTCTTCCCGACTGGAAGTGCTGTCAACTCCCAAGTTCTATTTTTTCTCAGTGCCTCAAGTTCCTCTCTCATCGCAGCGCACCACTTGGGGTCTTGTCGTGCTACTCTCCAATCAGTTGGGATAGACACTAGCTGAAGAGAAGCAACAAACGCACAGTAGGAAGGTGACAAAGCCTCATAGGACACATAATTGCCGATGTCATGAGTGTCAAACCCATACCTCTGTAGCGATCCACCAGCAGCTGCTCTAATCCCTTTTCTAAGTGCAATCGGCAAATCTACAGTTCCCTCTGAACTAACTGATCCACCTTCAGCCTGACTTTCTCCAGATGAATTAGAGTCATCTTCCTGTTGCTCTCCCTGCTCCCCCTGAACTGGATTCTGCTGTCCCTCATCCTGCTGTTCATTAACCTCCTGCCTTCTGCCATAAACACGTGGAGGATCGCGCCACCTCTCCTGCTGTTGCTCTCCTGCTCCTGTAGTACTGTGTTGTTCTCTTACTGTGCCAGTATTTGGCACCACCACTGGAATAACACCCATCAGAGGCTGTTGATGCTGCTGCCCTTGTACATTAGTACCAATATCACGACCACCACAGGCATTCTTCCCCTCTGGACCAACGGCAGGATGGTCCAGATCCTTGAACAGCAGGCTCAAATCAGTCTTCTCTCCATAATACGGGTCGGACTCCCGAAATGTAACATCCATGCTCACAAAGGTCCTACGTTCCACAAGACTCCAACACTTATACCCTTGTTGACCCGAGAGATATCCAATGAATACACATTTGACGACACGCGGGTCCAACTTGTTCACTGACAGCCTGTGATCACGAACAAAAGCTGTGCAGCCAAATAATTTTGGAGGCATGACAAATTTGTTTTCACCTAGGAGCAACTCACATGGAGATTTCATACCTGTGATTCTGGATGGCGTGCGATTGATGAGATAGGTGGCAGTCAACACAGCCTCGCTCCACAGAAATTTGGGCACATTCATAGTGAACATCATAGATCGAGCAACCTCCAGTATATGCCAATTCTTCCTCTCTGCTACACCATTCTGGGGGGGTGTATCCGGACATGAAGTTTGATGAAGAATTCCCTGTTCAGACAAGAAATCACCAAACACTTTGTTAACATACTCAGTACCATTATCAGACCGAATAATCTTGATTTGGACATTGAACTGATTCTTCACAACAGCAGAGAACTTCTTAAAACATTGAAACACTTCATCTTTGTGACGCATGAGATAGACCCAAGTCATACGGGAATAGCAATCGATAAAGGTCACAGAGTACTTCATACCACTTACTGACACAACTGGACATGTCCATACATCAGAGTGCACTAACATAAATGGTGATATACATTTGAGCCCCTTACTCACATAGGAGGTTCTGGTGTGCTTGGCATACTCACGAGCATCACACTTCAGCTTACTTCGGTCTATACCGTCCATTACATCAGGAAATACACGATACATCTTATCGAACGACACATGCCCCATCCTACAGTGATGGATCATCGCCATGGCCTCCTTGTCTCCAGAACTGGCTACGAGCACAGTGTTCTCCGCCGAGACAGGTACACCACGGTCCATGTACCACAGCCCCCTACGCCTGGTCCCCGTCCTAATCCTCCTGCCAGTCTGCCTCTCCTGAAGCAAACACATACCCTTGTCAAGAATAACCCGGTAGTCTTGCTGATCAATTAAAGCACTTAGAGAGACTAAATTCATAGGAAATACAGGAACATGTAAGACAGATGACAGTTCAATTGTGGGTGTACAGTTTACTGTCCCAACTCCTTTAATAGGCTATGCAGTGCCATCAGCTGTACAAATAGTTTCCTGATATGTGAGGGGATATTGGGTATATGATTTAAACTCCCTCATATTCCCAGCAACATGCTTCGAGGCCCCTGAATCTAGTACCCATTCTGAATCTACCTTTTGTGTTACAACAGATATAGCTGCAAGGTCACCTTCATCAGTGTAGACATAGTGGGCTAGATGTCCAAAGTTCTCAGCCCCCTGTTCAGCAGGACTTGCTGCTGCACTTGTACCTGTTCTGCCATCGATCTGCTCCCCCTTGTTCTTCACTTCTGCCTTCAGGACCCCAATGTCACGGTCCTTCTCACCGTTATAGCTCTCAAGCTCCCCAATTCTCAACCTTAGCTTGCCCCCTTCAGCTTTCTCATCACTGAGCGCTTTCAGAACCTTATCCTTCTCATCTTGGAGGCAAGAAAATTTAGCACTAAGATTATCGTACAGAACACGTTGTTCAGCAAGGGAACCGCGAAGCTTCTCCAATTCAGCCCTCAGCTTTGTAGCCTTAGCATCTTTCTCATGGACAATGCCCACTGCAGCATCCTTATTGGCTTGAATCAAGTCAACCTTCCTCTTCAGTACATCCAGTTCCTTCTCCAACTTAGTCTTCTCAGTCGCAAGTGCAGACACAGCTGCCTCCTTTATCGTCATCATCTTGTCAATCTCAACCCGAAGCCCATCAGCTTCAGCCACCACCATGCCATGCTTCTTACCGGCCTCTGAAACCTCAAATAGGAGCTTGCCCACATCTCTCCTCACAGCAGCTAACTCTGCCTTGCTCGCCTCCATCTCCAACTCCAATTCCCTATTCCTAGCCACGGCTGCAGAGAGCTCCATCTCCAAAGACTGGAACTTGGCCTCCATTTCTGCCTTCCCGGATCTCAAAACCTCCAATTCCCCCAATTTCTCCTCAAGCTTCACCTCCATCTCCTGCTTCTCCTTGGCCTCCGCCTTCTCCTTCCACTGCAGCAGCGCACTGCCTCCTTCCTCTGCTGCAGCACGCACAGCTGCACCGGGCCTCACCGCACCTCGCCTCCCCAGCGCGCCGCTGCTCCTCGTCCACCTCCCGCGACTGCTGCACCCGTCCGTGCGAGCGCTGCTTGAGTCCCGCGCGCCCTCGCAAGCCCCGCGCCGCGCGCCTCCCCGCGCCCTCACAAGCCCTGCTGCCGCGCGCCTTCCCGCACCTCACTCCGCGCCCGCGCCCTGCTCCCTCTGCCTCCCGCAGCACCCCGCTGCGCCTCGCGCCGCCGCGCCCGCCGATGCTAGCACCGCCGCCGGTCAGCGCCGCGCCTCCCTGGCCCCGTGCTTGCCGAGCTCTGATACCATGTAGAATTTGGGGCTAACCTGCACTGTAGCAGTGGCAGCTCACTCAGCTCCACTGGTGCACCCCTCAGGATGTAGGGTTTCTCCTGGGCCTAATGGGCCTGATGGGCCTCTACTAACCAACATCTACCATGTAACAATGGCCAGTTTTCTGAATATTTATTGTCTGATGCCTCAATTAGCTCAATTTAACAACCAATTTGCCGAATGACCTACCAAATTTCCACAGCAGACAACCCACAGCGGTTTTCCCACAACACACAACCATAAGTTGTTTTCCCATAGCCCAACCAAATAGGGTCTAGGTGACACTATAGAAACAGCAGGTGCTGATTTGTTTATGTGCACAGGAGATAACTTTAACTAAGTTTCCTATAATGAAGCAACTGAGGGAAAACTCTCTTGAGATCGAGGAAATCAAAACAAAAATAGAAAGTTACAGGCAAACTCACCAAGATTCTGCATGACCAGGTACGTCAATTTCCGCCATGACATGGATACCTGAGGGAGGTAAAGAATAATCAAAACTCAAAACACAAAATGTTTGCAGAGCACTAATATTTTAGACAAACAATAAGAAAGGACACTGTGATAAAGATTCCAATGAATATTATGATCTCTTGCAAATTCCAACTAAAAAAGTGTGATGCTACACGTAGAAAGATGATAGAAAATATATTTACTGGAAGTAAGCATACCTCTTTTCTTAGCATAACTTTAGCATGGTACATGAGATCGCAGTGAAAAACAATTAGAGAACATCAGTCAGGAAAAGAAGTGAAATGAAAAACCTTGAAAATAGAATATAAAGAGGATGACAACATACAAAAGTCAGATGATAAACTTAGCCTACCTGACAATATCATGTGCATCTTCCACAGTATAGCGCTCCCATTTTGAATATGAACCCTTCCACAGATTTGGATATGATGGTATCTCCAATGGAAAAGATTGTTCGTCGATGATATGCCAATGAAGAACGTTCTACTGGACACAGCTCCAAGTTTCAGTATATAGTAATGGAGGGAGTGAGAGGTGGTTCTTGTAAAATAACTAGCATGGTCCAAAAGAAAATAGATTACCAGCTTAGCAAATGACATGGAATTAATCACTTGCTTAATGACACCAACAGGGAGGTAATGCCTTGAGGTGTCTGCAATAGATGTGACAGAGGGAAAACTAATCATCTTGGCATTCAGCAAAACATTGCAGTGGATTATCCAGTCATATTAACATAAGCCTTATTATCATTGCTTACCTAGGAGCAAGCCACGAAAAGCAAAGCGTGGTTCATCTTGAATGTACCATGGGGCATAGCGCACTTCAACATTTTTGGTGTTGTAGTTAAAAACACATAACTGACTGAATGTCTGTCAATCATTTCAACAAGGAGGAAATGAATTTCCAGAAAACAGTAAAGTATATAAAAAAGGAAAAAGGCCATGAATGATGGAACTCGAGCACAACAGCAAATAACTACGAGACTAACACAACACCAATTAGTGAATGGATGCATCAGATCAATGGTATCATCAAGTGAGTGCTCATGCTCCAGAATCTTATAGAGCATATTTATGAGCTCTCTACCTAGCTCTTTAAAGATGACGCAACATATGTACAAGCAGCAGGTGTTGAAAATGTAAAAATATGGAAAAGGGAGTTCCTAAAAACCTAAATTCTGCACACCATGGTCATACCTCCAATCCGCGAATAGCTCCATATATTGTATTAGCCTACAAGGACAGACAAAATGTAGAAGTGAAACAAATTTATAAGTTAAATTTATGCCTGATAAAATAATATAATGGTATATAATGACAATAATATTTATCTTCAATTATCTGGAAATTTGCACACAAAAGGTACTAATAAAGCTGTCTTATGTAAAAGAGATTAAAGACGTATACTGCTGTCATATTAAAACTTGGTAAAACAAGCTAAGCTGTAAATGAGTAGAAAGGAGAAATTTAGCTAAACTCATGCCCCCAACAGCCTGGTTGTTAAGACCTAAACGATTCAGAGATAATGCCTACATCAAATGGTGTATGTTCCAAAAGCACTAACTATCATTTAGTTGCGTCTTCCTATCAAGAAAATGGACAGTAATTTGAAGATTTCTGGTGAAAATTGCCAAAAAGGTAACACAAAGTTTAGTGCTTTCTGCATAGAGTTCATTACATGCATCTTAATATCAAAGGTGCACAAAATGTTAGCAAGTAGTCATAACTGGGCGATACACCATTTCAACAGTTAGGCACAATAAGCTAATTATACATGGACACGAAGAAAATTGCAATCGTCAACTAAAATCCTAACGAAAAAATGATCATCCAAAGACAAACTGTGCTCCACCTATATACATCTGCATCGAACATTTCACTGGAAACCGACTCAGTTCACTCAAACATGCAACAATTCCATATCAAAAACACAAACCACTGAGCTCACTCTAAAAGCTCCACAAATATGCACAAAATTGACCAATTACTAACAATAACTATGTTGATGGCGTAATTTGGCTATAATCAGCCGAGTTAATTTAATTGATGATGGCTAAGTCGGCCGGCTGACAATTGTTTGGAATTGGTATTAACTTGCAATGCAGGCTTGGTGAGTCCAGTGTAGCCGAGTAGCCCGCAGCGCTCCCGAATTGTCCAACATGCCGAGTTGATCATAGTGCTATCAAGTCGTTCAGCACGCCGAGTAGCTCAAGGCAAGTGGCCTGTAGCGCTCCCGAGTTGGCCGTTCAGCGCGCCGAGTAGCCCAAGCCGAGTTCTTTCTAGCGTAACCGAGTCTCGGCGTTGCCGAGCTGCCCTGCGGGCGGGCCGATGTGCCGAGTCGTCTTCTTCAAAGTCTTTTCTGGTGCCAGGAACCTTAACTTGGAGGACAAGAAACAACGGCTGATCTCGGCGGTCAAGCTAATCAGAGATTTGGAAAGTTACTCGGTTTATATGGAAGGATATCTCGTGTATGAGATGGAGTCCTATTCTAGCTCAAAGACCAGGCGTGCCCTATATATATGCAGGGTATATGGCCGATTGAAGGGGACACAATCGAACAAATCAATCTATTATCTTTTTCATCTATTATTTTTCTCTCGCCCTTGTTTCTCTGCTTTTCGTTCTTCGTTGTTCTTCGTGTTAGACGGCAACGAGTCTCGAGGCTCTAGGAGCGGTTGGGCCGGCCTAGGGCAACCCATAGCCGTCACACTCCCTGACGGGGTCCCTCCCGGGCGTGTGGCGTTTTGGGTCTTCAAACGACCTCGCCGGCGTGTCTTGCATATCACGCTCCCGGCGAGACTCCTCTAGTGACGTTGTCTTGCGTATCGCGCTCGACGCTGGGGGTACACGGTGACGTGTTCGTGTGCGAACAAACTAACCACGGCAAATTGACCAATTACTAACAATAACCAACTAAGGGAGAAAGGGGAGCCGCCCTTTACGTCAAATTCTCCCAAAATATTACACCAAAATTACTCCAAAAATAATCTGGTGGAAGAAAAAAATAACCACCTCTATGGTTGCTCCACCAACGATCGAATTGACGCCACCCGCCGCCGCGACGTAGATCGTGTAGCTCTCGTCCACTCCCAGCTCCAACTACACCCAAAATAATGGATAAATTCACAGTCGCGAGCTTACCCAGACGAAACAAAGCTACAACCAAACCTGGACGAACACTGCGAACAAACAGCCGTACCGTCTCATCGGCGGAGGCGACGACGACGGTGAGCTTGGGGACGTCGTATCCCCCCGAGGAGGAGCGCGTGGCGCGGGCCCACGGAGGGAATACGAGTGTCCTGTACCTCTCGAACGCCTCGGCGATGGCGGCTGCGCTGCCGCCAGGGCCCTGCGGGTCGAGCGCGAGGTCGGGGTCGACGGCGAGGGTCTGCGTCCCGGAGGTGAAGTTCTTCGGCAGCGGCCAGAGGTACATGGGGTTTCCGGAGGCGGTGGAGTTCGCCGGAGACCAGTGGCGCCCGGCCCCGGCGGCGGAGCCGGCGAGGAGGAGGGCTAGGATGAGATAAGCGAGGAGTTTGGGGGGCATTTTGGGAATGTGTCCGGATATTTTTGGATTTAAACTGCGATTTGAGGGGTTCGGTGAGAGAATCATGGAGCCAAATATATATGGCGGGAGTATGTGTGCATTTATCTGTCAGTCCCTTCAATGGTTTTGGATATCACAATACGGTCCCTCGTTCATGTCATCTAGTTGTTCACAAGTGTATCATCTACGTTTGGAAATACCACGTTCCTACGAGAAATAAGCTTACTCTTGTAAGAGATTTTATTTAGATTACAGCGTTTCAGATGTGACATACCTTAGTTTAAACAAGACATAAGGATGTCATCAGAATTTTAGCACAAGATCAAAATTATTAAGACGCTCAAAAATACAAAGATGAAATGCCCATGATATGCTGATTTTATAAGAGCGTAATACCGGTAGTATCCTGATTTAGTAAGAACGAAATGCCCATAGTACCTGATTTAGTAAGAGCTAATTTCATAGATTTGATAGATTTATTAATCAAAACTTGGACGAAGAGCTTGAGAAGCATCCAAATATACTGACATTTGGAACATGGGGTTTCTGTTTGCTAATCTATGCAGAATCGAATGGAATATGCAAAATTGATGTGGATTCCTACGTTTCACAGGGGCTTAAAGATCCATGTCACGACATTAGTTTCAATTATTTGCAAAGGAAAATCACTGGCCAGAACCCTCAATAAAAGAAAAGAGAGGGAGAGAAATGTTGCATATGCGACGCTCATCTATTCTTCAGAATCATCCAACAGCCACCCGAGTAGGAAGGACGGACGATTTGGTACGCATGGAGTGGAATGCAAATAAGGATTATACAGGGGGCCTTATGCAAGAGTCACCAGACAGCAGTTAGCAAGCAGGGTTTGGCTCTCACATGGACCAGCTCACGTAGGGCCCCACCTGCCAGATACACCACCGGGCTGGCGACGACGCAACTGGTTTTTGGCTTTTGCGTCAGAGCATCAGTTTCATCTGCTCTGCTTTCGTAGGTTCGTTTCTGGAGTTCTTTTGGATCTGAAGATTTGGCCTTTCTTTTGCTGATTGTTATTTTGCCTTTCTTGTTTTACCGCTCCTAGTCATCGTCATGGTGGATTTTGGCTTCTTTTTTTTTGTTCTAAGCTAAAATCACGGTTTGGGACAGGAAATTTGTGTGACAATTCAAGTCTATTCCATGCAAAATATGTACTACATGCACATCAAAGTTTGAACACTTTGGCGTTAAGACTAGAGAGAGTAGGTTAGCTGCACTATTCCCAACTCCAGTTTGAGCATGTATGATGAGTTGACATTCGTGCTTAACGAAACAGCACTGCTTGCTTAATTTATCGTACTACTAATTAGGTGAGTTACTGAGTATGCTCCTACCGTCCTGCCAAAGAGAAAAGTAGCAATAGCCAACAATTACTTTGTCTGAAGCAAGTTGAAAAGCAGGCCTGGTAAGGGTTTAGATACCAGCCCAAAAAGGTTGAAGGCCACCACCCTAAACTGACATCTACAAGTCAAATCCCAGCAGAAAATTTTGATAAGCAGAAGGAGAACAAGGGACAACAGTTCACTCAAACGACAAGACGACGATAGTACTCATGAGTTCTCGAATTAAAGGAAAATGATGGCGAAACACACACGATCCAAACTAAGATTCACCGACGACTGACTCCTAGAAGAGCGAGGAGTTCGATCTCCTGCTCCTGTTATTATTATCTCCCTAGCACGTCTGGCCGATGCGAACTGGGTGATTCCTCCTAGTTGGGGGCGAAGAAGATCTCCGAGTCGAGCCTCTTGGACCGGAACAGCTTCTCCATCTCCGGCGTCGTGTTGAACGACGCCTCCAGCACCTCCGGCGAGATCGCCTTCCAGACCGATGTCTTCCCCGCCAAGTGGCTGAAGATCGGGCTGCACAAACAAACAAACACACATCTCATTAGCCCTTCATGGATTCAACGCAACGGAATGCAAAGCAATGTAAGATAAAGGGTTTTACTTTGGGGTGGTGATGATGGAGAACCACTCCATGCCGGAGGCGTCGGCGATCTTGGACACGACGTGAAAGCGGGGCACGATGAAGAGGTAGCCTCCCTCGACACGGGTCTCCAGCACGCGCTTGCCGTCTGGCCCGACGACCTGCACGCGGCCGCTCCCGCGGACGATGTACGTCACCTGGTACGCCGAGTCGCACGAGAACCCCGGCGAGCACATGGAGTGGGCATCGATGCGCACCAGGTCGGCGCCGAGCCCGACCTCCTTCACCAGCGGCAGATTCGCCGTGTTCAGCACCACCACGCGGCCACCCTTGGGGATGTCCACGTCCAGCTTCGCCTCAAGGCAGTTGAGCGCCATGCCCTCGCGGTCCGCGGGGGAAGGCTCTGGGAGCTTCTGCCCGGCGTTCAGCTTGACGATGCCTACGGCGGGCTGGCTGGATACAAGCTTGGCCGCGTCCTCCTCCTTGAGGTCCCAGGCGCGGCCGACGAACTCCGTGGAGAAGCCGGTGAAGATGCCGCTGGCGCCGGTGAGCTGGAAGTTGGTGAACTGGCCGGGCTTGTGGCCCTTGGAGGTGTCGCCGAGGAAGAGGACGACGAGCTCGGCGGTTGCATCGGGGGTGTTGTGCCACCAGGTGACCACGCCGAAGGGGAGCGCTAGCGCGTCGCCCTCCTTCACGGCGACAACCTTCTCCTTGGTCGCCTCTGGCAGGACGATGCCGCAGGTTCCCTTACCTAGCGAGGATCAAAAACAAGTATATAAAAAAATTTGATTAACAGAATTGTCAAAACAGAGCAAATGTATGTAGCAGTAGTGATAAAAAAAAACCATACGTGACAGTAGTGATCACAAAACCAAAATGGTCCGTACTAGGGAAGGGTTTGGTTCGTCAATTTCGGCCCGTTATCGGATTGCACCGGGATCCAAAAACGTTACAATTGTTTGGTTTACATGGGCCTGTAATGAGTTACCACGTAATCAGATACGGCCCAATTTACAGCCCATTACGCCCGTGCCCTACCGGTATCACATTCCTATCTCGTCTCTCCCCGATCGACCGATCCTCTCGTCCAAATCCCTCCTCCCCTGATCTGCTCCGCCGCCACCTCCTCCGACGAGCAGCAAGCCGGAGCTCACGCTATCCTCGGACCTCGGCCCCTCCTTCGACGAGCAACAGCGAGTGGATCTCCACTATCCGAGTTCTCCCGGTGAGCAGCAATAGTAGCGGGCCGATCTCCACCACCCGAGTTCTCCCGACGATTAGTAGCAGCAGTGGGCAGATCTCCACCACCGGAGTTCTCCCGGAGAGCAGCAGCAGTAGGTGGATCTCCTCAGCCCTCAGCTCTCCTCGAGTTCTCCCGGCGGCCATCGACCAAGAGAGGGGCGAGGTGGTCTCTGTCTCCTCCTACAGCTCCGACGTGAGCGTCGACAAGTCATAAGTTTCTCTTCTCTCTCTCTCTTCGCCTCACTCTTCGAATCTCCCTGCCTAATCCTAACCCATCCCCCTCTAATTTATAGAAGCACTGTGAAACCTTGAGCTCTGCTTTGTGTACCATTCTTGTGTTCTTGTTTGAATTTGCCACATTTTAATTAGAATGATGAATTTGCCGATTCTTCTTGATAAGAATAGAGTTAATTGCACTGGTAGTCCCTAATCTTGGGAGGTGGGTGCAGTTCAGTACAACATCTTCAAAAACGTTTAATCGACCCCTTAAACTAGGTTTGCGGTGCAAATACGGTCAAATCCGGGCCACGTCGCCATATTCCGCCTATGTGGCATGCTGATCTGGATAAAAAAATTTAAAAAAAATAGCCCCACCGGCGCCCCGGCCTCATCCAGCAGCACATTTTTATCACTTGCTTTATAAATCCACCACTTGTAATTGTTGGAACAATTTAATAATCCTCAACAAACATTATAATCTGATGATTCATGATTTGATGATTTGAATTTCTTTTGAATCGGTGATTTGAAGAGTCCTTTACATTGTTGCATCCTATCCGTGAACTGATACAAACCAAACCATAATATTGATTGATTAACGTTACATTTCGTAGTAACCAAACAAGTTTCAATTTTTGCCTATACCGTTTACAGTAACAGTGTAATTTCATTGCGTTTACGTTTGCGTTACTTCTCTCGAACCAAACACGTCCTAGATGAAAGGACAAGACATGAACAGGTTTTACTACTTGTATTTTCCCAGATCCTGAGAATTGTTAAAGCAAAACGATCACGAGCTCTTAAAAAAGCTATTTTAGTCAAATAGTAACCAGAATAATTCAGTGGAGCAAAATAATGCCGTAAATTATAGTCTTCTTCAATGATAGTGAGATCTGATGCAGGCATCTAATCTGATAAAACTAAGACATAAAACGATGTCAAACTGATCGCATCGTGTAGTTGCAAAATTATTTAGATGACAGTGACAGCTCCGTTCTGACGGGCACCTCACACCTTCGATCCAAATTCCAAACCCACACAAACGAATTCGAATAATCTGCAACCCTCTACGAACCAAAATTTGAACGCCGGAGAGACTAAACCATCATCGAACACTTCCGATCGCACAAATCCTAACCCAAATGAAACAACCGACGCGCGATCATGAGAGGGTATGGTGAGATTGAAGTTACCTTGGAGGACGTAGGCGACCTTGGCGGAGTCAGAGTAGCTAGGGAGGGACATCCCGCCGGCGGCGAGCGAGAGCTTGGCGGCGCCGATGGAGGCGACTCCGAGCATGGGCAGGTCGGCCGGGCTCCACTCGAAGTAGGTGCCTCCCTCGCCGCCGTACGCCTTCCTCGGCTGCCTCGGGGTCAGATCCACCGCCATAGCTGGAACAGAGCTACGAGGAGAAGGTTCTAGAAGGAAGCGTTGGGGAAGAGGAGGGTTTGGTGTGTGTGATGAGACGAAGTGGAATCGGGTGCGGCCTATTTATAGGCGCTAATGGATCTTAACCGCGGTTAAACAGAGCTTATCGCTTAATCTGCCACGGATGACCGTGGTTAGCGGAGCGGGTGCTTATCTTATCCGGGGTTAACTGCTTTACCCTTTCCCCGCTCGAAGAGGTGGCTCGCTGACTGCCCGGGCCCACCCAAGCATGCGGGAGTGTTTTAGTTTTCGGGCCCACTTGCCAGTGGGTAACGCCTCTTCACTTCCTCTCCCTGATGTTTAAACGTTTTTGGAGTTGTTTATCTAGTTAGACCGATAAGAGTTTCTAAATTAAATTTTAGATTGGCTTTTGATTCAAGAAAAAGAAATTGGATTGGATCTTAGCTGTGCAAGTTTACATAAGATTTGGATTGCATTGTATTTCCCCTAATTAGTTGCTACTCTAGTACATGATGGTGATGTTAACTTAACCCGCATGGTGGAAAATTGTTCTTCCAATAAAAATGGAGAGGAACAAAATTGGATTTTTCTGCGTGCAGAATCTTGTTTGGGAAAAGAAAGCTGCTTCGCACGAGTATTGCGTGCACTGGCGCCTCGACGAGGGGCACATATTCGGGACCGCAACCCGTTTAGGAATCGTGCATCATCTTTTCAGTTCAAGAAGAAAACTTTGCATCTGGCAATAGTTCAGAGGTGCGACAAACCTACAAACGTATCCATCACCCATCACATGATCTGAGCATTTTCCTCCTTTTGTTATGTGACCTTTTCCTCCTTTCTGATGAAGAATGATTAGGGAGCATCCATGACTAGACATTTCCATTAGTGTTTTTTCATCTTCTGAGTTGCACGCGGTCCACATCGCCATCACACTTCGGCACTAGGAAATGCGTTGCCTCCCTTACATCTGCGAAGCCACTCGCCTGAGGTAACGCTGTGTCAGTTCTCCAGAGATAAGATACTGATCTACTACTTGATATGACAAATCTAAAAGTTTCTGCAGGCTTGTATGAGAGGCTGACAGCTGCAGGGTGCGGCTGCATTATTGATATATGAAAAGGTTTACATTACAATACATGCACTCTTGCACTAGAACATAACACCCGCAAGGAAGAGAGGAGCAAGCTCACGCAGAAAGTGCACGATTGCAACAACCATAACAAGGTTCTCGAGAGGCCGATGATGCTAACATTATTCCAACCCAGATCACGCACTCAGGATACAGGGGCCTAACCCACCGCTACTGACAAGGACGGATCAGGTAAACGGATGGTGTCCAAGCAGCACCAGAGCACAAGGGCGGGGCGCTTACGGGTTAACTTTTGGTGCCCATCCAGCGATCAGGTGCTCCTTAGCTGCCTTAGTCTTAACGAACGATTCGCGGCTAAATAGAGCCTGCGGCAAAGACAATGCAAACATCAGTAACTTGATTTTATGGACAAGTTTTGAAAATGGTAGAAAAAGACATGTCTGTTCAATTCAACATCATCATACCTCCATGTACGCATGGACACTGGTGAGGGTTTCAGGGATCTTCCAGCCTTTGAAATGCTCCAACGCAACCTGGAGATGGAAGAGCTTTGGCGCAAGGCTGAGATCAGCAGCTGATACGTTCTCCCCGTTGATATAGGGGCCCTGCAAACATCAAATTTTGGTTCGATCAAGCTGGATATTCATCAAACTGAACAAGGCCTACACCTTGCCAAGAAAGTATTGCAGTGTCACATTCAGACAGGTTGAGTGCTTAGATAGTGTAACTTGGATATAATCGAACGATTCTGGAAGCACTTGTTATGTCTATTCCATTGCAGAAAGCAGCTGCCACATCAATTGCTAAAACGGTGCAGCTTACTTACATGAGCTTTAAGGTGCTCCTCGAGTGCCTGCAGCTCATCAAGAAGTGCCTTCTCCGAACCATCACTAGCATCCTTGCTCTTCAAGAACGTGACGAAGGTTGAGAAGATCTTTGATCCCCTGGTATCACAGGTCACAACCAAATTGAGACATTGTACACAAATAGAACATGATAAAAAATGGTACTACAACACGGAAACTATTTTTTTGTTGAAGGGAAAACATCTAAACTGAAGATGTACTACCTTTTTAAGAAACAAATCAAGTTACTTCAATCATTTCACTAAGCTATCAAAATCAAGTACTTGACAGATCCTATTGTAGCTAACCCTCGACAAATGCATAACTACCTTACTGTAGGAGGGCATGATGCCCAATGTGCCCATGAAACTAACGAATGCAGTCTATTATTTATTGACGGGAAGATATCATGTTATTGCTAGCATTCATTGAGCTATCAAAATCAAGTAATATACAGTTTCCATTGTAGCTGACTGTAGACAAATGCCTAACTCCTTATTATAGGAGATCAGGCCCAAAATGTAAGCAAAACTAACAATCACAAGTTTCGAATCCACAAGGCCTCTAGAAGTATAATTGACTAGCAGCATGATTATGAACTGCCAAATATATAAAGCACAAGATACAAACAAAAGATATCACTGAAACAAATGCAAATTTTTGCTTACAAGACCATAGATACAACAAGGATCTCCAAATGCAAGAAATAATGCGGGTTTTAATCTTTGGAGAAGCAAAAGTGGATTTCAGAACGTGCCATCAGCGTTTGGCGGGAAAACTTACACTGATGCATACTCAGGAGGGGTGACAAGTGATGGAGTTGGGTACTTCTCCTCAATGACTTGAGTGATCACATCAGAATCAGCAATCCATTTACCATCACCACTGTTAAACACAGGCACCTTCCCCTCTGGGTTGATCTTCAGAAACCTGAAAAGAGTCATTACATTAGGTCAGTTTAAGAGGTTTGCAAACAGGGATAAGCTCCAAATCCCAAAGGGGCTAACTACACCCTTGGCTCCCTGAAAATTTCAGTCCAAAAAAAAGCAAAACATTATCTTCTTATTCAGATCTTTATCGCTACTGAAGCTCTAGAATATCATGGAAATGGTAACAGACGATTTCACACATTTGCAAACAGTCAGTAGTTCATCTGTTCTTTTTTTTCACAAGGAGTTCATCTGTATCGCACTCACTTGCAGAGAATAATGCTCTGATACCAATTCTGTAATGTTCTAGTTCCCAGGATTGCAATAGTGGCAATAGATATTGGCACATTTGCCCCCAAAAACTGAATCCAAGCGTTCTAGTTACACTATATTGCTAGTTCATTCTAAATTTCTAATCCTTTCGTAGTTCATTGGCATGTCCGGATAGTACATTGAGTCAGACTCCAAATCCATCATATAAGATTTGTTTCCATGGAGTAAAATCGAAATACTGAACCCTCGTATGTGGTTTTCGCAATCATCTTGGTTTAATCCGAAATGACAAGTACAGTTCAGAGTCCAAGCCTACCCAACATGGATTCCGGTCCCACTTCCAGGGCTGTGTTTCGTAGTGGGAACTAGAAGCCTAGAACTACCAGTTACCAAATCCACCACATCGAAGAAGCAACGTAATCAGCGCACAAGCCTAAACCATGGCAACACTAAAATCCTCAGCCGCACTGTTCCTGGTCAATCAACGTTGGATATCCAACAATTTTAAGTAAAATTAGCACAGAAACGGCTCAGAATTTATATTTTTATAAAATGACAGACAGCAATCAACTACTATTCTGTCAAGCAGTCGTGAAGGTTATGATTTTTCATTTCATTCATGCGTGGCAAATTTAGCGGGGGAATAGGAGACGGACGAACCACTCGGGCTTGTTGCTGACATCGATGAGCTTCATCTCGTAGGCTACCTTCTTCTCCTCCAGCGTGAGCAGCACCCTCTGGGAGAAGGGGCCTAAACACGGATGAACACGAAACAGTTAGGGCCCTGCGCCGAATCCGGCTGCGAGGATGGGGTACGAGAATGGGGGCACTCACAGTCGCCGAGCGTGTCGGGGTGCCCGACGGCGGCCTTGACGCACACCTCCACGGTCATGGCGACGACGGCGAACTGAGAGAGTGTAGTTGATCTACGGCGAGGTTTTGGGTAGGGGGAGTGAGAGAGGTTGCGGTGCGTATTTATGAGGGAGAGAGTGAGTCTGACATGTGGGACCGAATGTGGATTTTCTTCTGGAGCCTTCGGGAGCTGGGCCCGCACCGCAGTGAGGAGGTAGGTGTTTGGCGTGTGAGTGACGCCTAAGAGTAACTCCAGCAGCAACGCCATCCGAGACACCAAAAATGGAAGCTATCCATCTCGGAGGGTAGACACGCCAAATATGGCGTGAGCTGCAGACAACTCCCCCGTCCCGGAGCATTCCCTCCCGCCAAATGTGTGCGCTCCTTACGGAAGTCGGTGGAGATCGGGCGGGTCAGCGCCGGCCGGAGCAGAGGGAGACCGGAGAAGCAAAGGGAAGCAAACGCATAGGGAGGAAGCTCGGGGGGAGAGGAGCACCGCCGGGGAGGAGGGAGCTCATGGGAGGATGCGCCCCGCCGCTGCTCAAGCCTCGCCGCCAGGGGTGGGGGGCACCGGCCGCTTCTCCTCTCTCCACCCCGCCGCTTCTCCTCGACTCATCCGCCGCTGCTCAAGCCTCGCCGCTAGGGGTGGGGGGCACCAGCCGCTTCTCCTCCCTCCGTCCCACCGCAGCTCGCGCGCCCACCCCAGCCTGCCCCACTCCAGATCTGGGAGCGGTGGCACCGGGGGAGTGGCGCAAGGCGAGGGGACCACCGGGGGAAGGAGCTCGGGTGGGGGGGCGCCACCGGGGAAGAGGACGCCGGCGGAGTGGGGGAGGGGTGCCGACGGGGGAGGGGGAGCTCAGGAGAAGGGGGAGCACCGGGTGAGGGAGCTCGCGGGGAGGGGAACAGAGTTCGGGGGAGGGGGGCTTGCCGGCGGAAGAATAGGGGAGAGGAGGGAGTTTGGGGGAGAGTAGAGGAAGAGAGAGGTTGGGGGATAAAAATATGTTGGTATAATATTATTAAAATATTGAAGAGAAGGATATGGAGGATGAAATATGGATGTTCTACTGGAGTAGTGGGGTAATATGGAGGGAGAATATTTATACATGGCAAGCTATATAGAGATATAAAGGGTGAGATTTGGCTACTCTGCTGGAGATGCTCTAACCCTGTTGTTTTCTGCTTTTCCAAAAGGAAAGGACAAGATTAGGGCTTGCTTTCCACTAGAATCACTCCATCATTTTTGTGCATGATTGGTACCAGTGCATTATCGAAGAATGTACTGACATGTCGATGGCAGTGTTGATAGGCATTCGTTTTCCGAGATCCATCACATGTGGGGCGTGGGACGGTGGTGAGAGCGAGGTTGTTTGTCCTTATTCATCTGGATTTGATCCCTGTGATCGATATAGATGTGTTATATTAAGATAGGTATTAAAAGACATGTTGATACGGAGTGAAAAATTTGATGAGTTGGATTCACTTGTTACAACGTGTGAAACGACTAGCAACATACTAAAAGAAGGAATGATGATTACTATTTTATTTGACCACATCTCTTTCTTCCTCGGTTATGCCTAGGCCTCCTTCATTTGGCATTCGATTGATGCCTTCTTATTTCTTCAACCACACCTCATCTATACTTATTTTCTTATCTATCATTCTTCCTCAACTGTGCCTACTTCACTGAGGGCAGCTGAAGTCCTCCAGGGCGACATTCTCTTGTCACAGGGCCACACACTCTACAGCTTGGAAGCGATGAGCATCCTTGTGTATCTCAGCATCATTGTCATGCTTATTTGGCAACAGGAATATCCTACAGACGCTTAACCTTGACACCAAGCAAAGCGGCCTCGTCCTCGGAGATAGTGGCAACTAGTTTCTTCTAATCCCGCAGGAGCTCTTTTTTATTTTGTATGTGGTGGAACTTGAGTAAAATCTCAAGTGAGGCCAAATCAAATTTCAATAATCTTAGAAAGGTCGAGGATGAAGAGCATCTAATGAATCTTTTTACCAAATGGATATTGATATATTAAGAGGTAATCTAGGGAGAGGCACTGTCCACTTTGGTCTCTATGATCTTCCGATGAAATTAATTTTCTTTTATGCGAAAAGATAGATTTAACTCACCAAACACCATATAACCTAGAATTAAACTAACATATCAGAAAGGTAAAATAACTTAATCGAATATAACTAACTCTCCTAAATTTATTTATTTTACTGTTATTTCTCTAATTTTATCAAACAGTATTTTAGGTTAATCGAATTAGTTGACAAACATAAAACAAAGTTAGTTGATCTAGTTAATTTAATCCCCATCCAAATCGTAGCCTTTGCATGATGAGCTAAACTCAGCATTGTTTTCTTACAACCACGTGGATGACGAGCTAATAATGCGCCAGATTGGATGACCGGATCCCTGCGTCCACCATGTGGCTCGGAAGGAGGCGAAGATCCTTTGTCTCCCATTCGGGCCGGACCCACACCGAAAAGTGGTGACTCGTGGTTGGCTTGCAAAAAGAATTCTGTAGCATCAGCAGATTTCTAATTGGTAGAAGATGCTATGCTGTGTAGTACTAATATGGTTTGCAGAAACAGCAGCAGCCTTGACATATTGTTTCCTGAACAGAGACACCTTAACAATATTTTGCACAAAAAAAAGAGACACGTTAACAATAACAGCATTGAGAGAGAGAGAGAGAGAGAGAGAGAGATTAATCATCATTTCATACACAACAGCTTCGTTCTCCTTCAGAAGATATACGGCCAGAAACAGAGATCTGAACTTACAACATTGCTAGCCTCCCCTGCAGAAGATGCACATTTTTTTTCTTTTTGCGATCAAACGGGGGAGATAGTGTTACTTTAGGTACAATTTACTGTCTTCACATGAAAAATTGGAAACTGTGCCAATTCATGGGCAACTTCGTTCTGACCTCTCCCGATGACATAGGCGGACTCCTCCCCGGCAGCATAAGATGTACTACAATTTCAAAAAGATCACCCCATGTGCAAACTATAAAGTCGAGCAAGTGCTTCTGAAATCTGAACAATTTTCAGATCCCAGAAACCGCAACAATAGTCATCAGAACTGACTACCCTTGAACATTCAAAACAGGGCAGAAAGGGACTTTTGATCTTCAGCATGCTATGGTCACTAAAGATCTCTGTGCCGTACTGTTAACTGATAAATACGTTGTAGAAGTTATAAGTCAAATCAGCTAAAGGCTCAGAGACCTAAAAACTATGGCAAAGAGTTGCACTACCATTGCATGAAAAGGTTAAAAAGTCGTGGAGAGAACAGACCAAAACCATCAAGATGGAATTTAGTAAGAACCATTTCGATCACAATTTTGAGAACTGCCAATTTTTTATGAACTTCATTAACTTCTAGAAACTCTACAACCTCTGATTCCTAGAAGTATCACTCATCAAATACTATACATTGTAAGTGTCTACAATCACGATATGCATTCGTGTTATATAAACTAATTTCAAATATATGTAACTCATACCCTCTGTATGTGTAAATTAATGATTGAACAATGTAGAAGGAAACACGTAAAGACATGATTCCTTGACTCACACGTGGTCTCCACGTAGAAGATCAAGGAGAATCAATACTTTGTGTGCAAGTATTTGATAAACTTGTCGTTTGCTCCACAAGATAAGGAGTTCATATTTCTTTTGTACAATGCGTAAAAATATATTGCACTAGCTATCTTGATTAAACTTTACCCGCCAAAAAAAACTTCGGTACTAAACATGACGATATAATTATATGCAAGGAGCATTGGATTTCAGTTGTCATTTTACCACACCATTAAAATATCATGTACTTGGATTCTTCATTACGAGCGAATTATTTGCAAGATTGCTCAACAAGTAAGCATATTTCCTTTGCTATCCACTCCATTTGCATTCACGTTCGATGTAGAAGAGGTATGACGAGATGAGAGGAAATTATGGCATTATGCTGATAATTCACGATAAAGGCATTAAAGTATCCTAAAAAACACAATAATACTATGTCATAAATTATACTAATGACGATTTCGAACTAATAACCACATTCTTTATTTTTCTAGTGACACAAATAATAAAGAGGAACAAGTGTTTGTGGCTTCTAATTTTGCCACAACATGAAAATCATGGTCACTAATTTGACCAAAATATAATTGTAAGGTTTGACGATCTTGCTATGATTATTTTCTTGATTTTGTAAATGCATAACTTTTAGTATATATTCTAATCGACAACAGAGAGACATCACAGAGACTCCGTTTGCAACCACCCCATCTCAACAGAATACGAGAACTCATCGGCGCCCTCCTTATGAGAGAGGTCATTGACAAATATGACAATTTCGTGTCTACGACTTGGAAGAATACGAGTTCGGCTTAGTTAAAAGATGACAACTTTAAAATGCATGTGATATATATGCATGTACTGTGTGATCTGAAGTTCTTTGTGTGCTTTGAAGTGGATGTTGAATATACTTTATAAATTAATGTGACATGAGTAGGATGAAATGAATTGATGTGGAGTTTACTTTGCGAATTAATGTGATATGTATAAATTTGCTGTTAATGGAAGTGATATGTACCTACTTGCTGTGAATGAATGTGATACATTTGCATGTATACTATTATTTTTGTATTATTTTAGAGAGTATGACTAGCATATCCTAGGGAGATATTACAGGTAGTTCTATAACCATCTATAATGATATAAAATGATCATAGATTTTTATTTATAGATGATTTAAGATACCACGTAAGTTTTATACTAGAATGCTGTGCATGAAAGTAGGATCTTCAAACTCCATCTCCGAAAACACATCCACGATCTTCCTAGCGTCATCGTCGTAACACACGTAGTTATCTTGTTGAGAGGAGCATTCTCCCTCGACCCAAAGAAACTTACAAGTTCCAACGGCACTACTAGGCCTACCAACCGACGAACTCCTGGCTGCAATGAATGCTAGGAAATAAAAAAAAAGAGCCTATTTTTCTATAAGAAAAAATGAAACACTATTTATCCGATTACAATATAGACGCAGATATAGCCGTAAATGAGAAGGCTCCTTTTATCGACGGAAGGAGGCTAGAGCAAATTGATTGTCTTGCAAAAATTAACTGATTTCGCATCAGCAAGTGTATAAAAGTTGACAGAAAGCTCTAAACACTGTCATGCATGGGTGAAGTGCGTACGTGGGCATGGACGAATCCACGGCGCACCGAGTCCCAAATGGAGCACTAATAATTCGATTTACAAATCTCTTGTAATCAATGACTAATTAATACTGGAATGTTTTTTAAAAATAACTGAACTTTATAAATGCAACGTTACACCGAGTGGCATGCTTGGGGAGCAATTTCAAAACCAATGATACAAAAAAAATGAATGCACGTTATTTTGTACCTATCCGCGTGGCAGAAATATCCAGAGCCGTAGAAGATCGTGGCCTTCCCTTGCTGCCTCGATTTTCGCGCCTCGTGCCCACAGCCTTTTCGAACTCGAACTCCAACACCCATGCGCTCGCGCCCCCTCCCCCACCCACCGCCCACGCCACCACCTTCACTGACAAGACGGCCACGTTTCGTCTCTGGCCCACGCGGCAGCGAGCTACGAGTACGTCCTGCCGGGTCAAAGGCTCGTGCGCCCACCGCCCGGCCATGCGGGACCCCACCGCCCCTCTGGCCCACAGTTCAAATTCTCAGGGGGATAGAGAGACAGAGAGAAGCGCAAAGGCTGAGAGGAAAAGCGGGGAGGAGGAGAGCGAGCGGAAGAACAAGTCGCAGCAGCCGGGGAGATGCTGCCGGGCGGCGCCGGATCGCGGGGAGGAGCTGCAGCGGCGGCCGCGAAGCCTCCTCGCCGCCCGCGGCCGCCGCCCACCCCGTCGCGCCGAGGTGAGCGGTCGATTTGTATGTGCTCGTTTCGTGGCTTATCTTCCTCCATGTCTCGTCTCGTCTCGTCTGTTCGCTTCCATTTCTCTCCGGGGTAACGAAAGATTCCGGGTTTTGTCTTGCAATTGCGCAGCACGAGCGACGGTTGCCGCTCCCGAATCGAAGGACAACGCTTCGGTGCTGGAGGATCCGGTGGTGTCTTCCGTGGAAGAATCCTCTGTGAGTCCCGTTGCTCGCCATCGATGTCCTCCTGTCCCTTCTCTCTCCAAGCTATTTCTTTGAGCTGCTGCTCTTATTGCAGTAGCTATGCTTCTGTTAATCAATGTTCTTGCTAGATTTATCGCTTAAACTGAAGATTCAAATTTCTACTCCAGATTTTTCAAAAAAAAGCAAAAACATAAAAAAATACGGCCCATTTTCGTGATATGCTTGACTATGATACCTTATGGTTACCATTTTTACATGATTCAACCAGTTCACTTTTGAGTTCAAGAGAGGGTCTAAAAGGGCGAGGAAGGCGATGCCGCCTGCAGAAGCCTACAGAGGGAAAGAGAACTGCAGGGAGGTAAGAAAATTCGGTGTGTCCAGAAGTGCGCATTTCTGTATAAAAATCATTGCTCTATAAGCTCGTATCTTGCTGAATCTGTGGTCTTGTTTCTTTTCTGTCTTCCGCAGGTAATCTCTAACAAGCCAAATGTGGTTCTTGCAAAGACACCTGTGGCAAAGGAGGCGCCGAAAGAGGTGGAGTTCACTCATTGCGCGCCTGGACTTGTTGCCAGGCTGATGGGTCTTGACACCGTGCCTCGGGCCAAGAAAGTTCTTGACCGGTGCCAGAGTGACATTCAGAGTACTACGCGACGGAAATTATCCGGACGTGTTCAAGAAGTGGCTCGTGCTTCGTGTGAAGATCGGCCATGTAGGAGCAGTGCTGATGAGCTGCCAGAACTGAAGGATGTTTTCGAGGTGACGGAGATGGAGAACATGGCGATGCGCAAGTCTTTGCAGTCAGGGAACGACGAGCCACGTCCAAGAAGCAATGAGGCTGATCTGGAGTTCGTGAGGCAGAAGTTCTTGGATGCAAAGCGCCTTTCCACTGACGAAGGCCACAGGAATTCTAAGGAGTTCGGTGAAGCACTTGAGGTACTGTACTCCAAAAAGGATGTTTTCCTTGAAATCCTTCAGGAGAACAGTACTGCGTTGTCAGGATTCCCAGGGCACATCCTTGGTTACAGTGGCTTGCAGTGCTCTCCCAATACAAGTAATTCTGCTGGTGCACAATTGTTTGAGCAAGACAACCTTCGCAGCATGGAAATGGAGTCTGAGTCTGAGGCTCCTCTTCCTAGTACGTATCTCAAAGAAACTTCACTTGTGCCAAAAGAGAGCAAGAGTTCAGGGAGGCGCTCTCAAATTGTTGTCCTGAAACCAAACCTTCGGAGGAAAAGTTCGACACCTGTTCTATCAAGCCAAGAAACATCACAGTTTGGTCAGTGGACTAGTACACAATCGTCGAAGCCCCCGCACCATAATACGTATAAGCAAGATGTCATGCATTCTGTGGCACCTACCAATATTCAAGTTCTAGAACCAAAAGGAAATATGCCTGAACTGAATGTTATAAAACAAACTCATAAAAGAGGTAGCAGGAGGAAACCATCCTGGGAGGAATGCTACCTTGCAGTTGGCCATGAAAGGGAAAAGGTAGCTTCTACTTCTCATGATGAGACCCTTCCAGTTTCTTCATCCACGCGTTCTGCTGGTTCATCAGTGTGCAGAAAGGCCAGAAAGCACCTCTCTGAACGATGGCAAATGGCCTGCCAATACAATGCGGAAATTTCAATTCCTACAGATACAAGAACATTGGGTGAAATGCTTGAACTGTCTGATAGAGATGCAACAAAAGTAATCACCCACAAGATTTCGTCAGCTCCCGACGTCAGTCGTGATAATGTGCAGGCGGTGCCAGCCAGCCCTCTCGGTATTAGCAGCAAAGATGGTTGGAAGACAGGGATTTACTGTGAAGATGATTCAAGAGGTGGCTTGTCGAGGAATTTTCCCAGGTCCAAGTCTCTCCCAGCCTCATCTACCACTGGTGCAAAATTACCAGGCAAAAGGAATTCTGCACCATCTCCTAACTTGCCTATTCTAAAAGATATATTGAATACACCGTCTGATGAATCTGCAAATGGACATGTCAGGAAGGGATCACCTATCAGAAAAGCAAAGAAGAAAAATGGGAGAGCTATCTTCCAAGTCGGAAAGGAAAATATGCTACCTGAGAGAGAGATTCATGTAACTTCAGAAAAAGCAAGACATAGTATCTGCACTTCGGATCTGTCACGAACAAGCCACATATATAATGAGCATTGTGGTGATGTTATCAGTACTGAGGATCACAAACCAATTGATTCTGATGTTCTACATGATGATGTGCAAAGTTTCAAAGGTCAGATAGGGTGGACAGAACAGACACTAGCAATATCATTACCAGAGACAAAAGAAGACATAACAATTCATAATCAGGATAACATAGCATTAAAGGTACATTGCAACAAGATTGTTATTATTAAGTAATTTTCCATTTTTCCATTGTCAATGTGACTTTGTAGTACTTTAAGCTCTAATATGAAATATTAAGATTTGAGTCAATTGTTATCTCCTCATTATCAAAACTTAACTTTTGATTCTAGGAGGGGAAAAACCAATCACCTGAGAGTGATATTGCTGAAGTTGACCATCAAGCAGTAAATCATGCAGATATTATAAGTTTTGAGAGTTGCAAATGCTCGAGTCCAACCGCTTCACTGCAACCAAGTTCTGGAGAAGAGACTGCTTATTCTGCAATCTTTAAAAGCATCAACGATGGTATTCAAGGCAAGCATATCAAAACCAACTCAACTTTCTTCTGCTCTGTATATTGTTTATATTCTTATTAATATGTTATTCCCATCTCTTCTCATAAATGCAGAACTGAGGGCACAACTTAAGATGCTGAAGATGGATGACCAAGTTGATACGTGCCGAGATGATTTTGAGACATTCTCGAGCGATGAGTGCAACGATACAGATATTTCAGATTACCAGGCGAAGGAAGAGCAGCTACCTATATTTAAGGATGAGGAGGACAGGGACTACACTTATGTCAAGGACATGCTTGCAACTGTGTGTTACTCTTCAGTTTACCCAGAAGAGTGGCAAGTCAGCTCAACTGTGTTTCTGTGGCTTGAAAAGAAGTACAGCAAGCTGCTCCTCTGGTCGAGATCAGATAGGAAGCTTCTTTTTGATCTCATAAACTCTATCTTATCTGATATGCCTGCTCCAGGCTGCAGCAGCTTGCATTCAAAGATCATGATGAACTGCTGGCCTGAACTGGATTGGAAAAGGTTAGCTGACAATGTCTGGCAAACAGTACTACTCGTGAGAAGGAGCTATCAGCCATTTGATTTGGATAGTGTTCAACCTTTGCCACTGGATCATCACTCTGAACTTGAAGTTTTTGGAACAGAGATTGTCGAAATGATACATGACGATGTTCTAGAGGAGCTTGTGTCTGAATTCATATCACAAGAGGAGTAGCCTTTTATGAGATGAAAGTCTAGGGTTGTAGCGGTTGATGTACATAGCCTGCTGCAAATCGCTGGTTTGCAAGATGGTGTAGCATCTAAGATGTGGGGGAGGGGCTCCATTTGATCGCTCTGGATATGCATGGAGCCTTGTAGAACATTTGGAACTATATGTGGGAGCAATACACCTCTGGGTGGGAATACTTCCCCTTTTGTTGCGTTACTACCTTCGACATGTCAAATTTTATGCCTCGTAAAAAAATTGTCAAATTTATTTGGTTTTGGGCATTGATGACAAATCTTCCTTAGTTTTCTTTAATTTGGTTTTTGGTTTTGATATTGTGCTTTCTTTCACAGTAATATTTGAATTTGTTGCATCGTATGTTCTGTTGATGTAAACTTAGTGCTAGTTTCCGTTTGCTTTCAATAACGTGACACGGGAGCTGCCTGCAAGCTAGCTACGTGCACTGATAGTTGGTAGGCTAAGTTAGTTAGCGGTGCAGCCGCTGTTCGCGCTGGGTTTGGCCCGGTCATGGGATGGCATGACATGCAGGGCACTCGCGGCAATGGTGGCAGCCCAGTCCTTGCACAACGCAGCTTGTTCCGTGCGATGGCACGGGTTTTTAAGAGGTGTGGCGTGCGTTTAGTCTGGTAGTTACGGCCACGATCGCTATAATCCAGAGAATAAAATGGAGAAGAAAGAAATCAGAAAAGCTGTGCGACATTACGCAGCGCAAAAACACTCCTGTGTTCTGTACCCAAAACCCAAACTCTCTCCCTTGCACTGTTCTGGTGATCGCTCGAGGCGTAAGCTCGCCGGAGGCCGTCTGACATGTTCAAAGGTTCAATTGTAAGGCCAAATTAGTAGGTGAAAACAAATCTGAGCCAACATTTTTCACTGGCAAAACACACCAGATTAAGACAAGACTCAAACCTGTTTGTTGCCCAGAATAGGCCGGCGTAGCCAAACGTTCAGAAACCGTAGCTTAACAACCATAGCATGTTCAATGATTCAATCATAGACACATCTATCTATATCCTAAAGGCAGTAAGAGAACTCGTCCGTATACGGACTAAGATGGCAGAACGCCGGCTCTCTCGGCGGCGGCGCTGCTTGTACTTGCAGTGATGACGACCATGTTTGTGTCGATGGCGGCGGCGTCAACTTCCCCGCCTCATGAGTTGCGAGAGAGCTCGCCTGCCGATGGCGGCACAGACTTCAGCTGGGTGATGGTGACGATGGCGGTGCAGACTCCTCTCGTACCGGCCGGCCGGCCGGGTAACGGCGAGCTTGCCGCCGCGGCCGGTGGCGCGTTTCACAAACTCCTAAATTTTTTTTTCCAGAAACCTTTTAAATTTGTTTCACTTTTGTTTTTCTCGTGTACACAGGATCTGGTTATAGATATAAGAAACAATGTCTGAATTTTACAACACGAGTTAATTTCCACACGAGCGCGCTAGTGGACTTATCTTTTGGGCCACATGTTTTAAACTAGATTGTAGTTGGGCCCAAAGTATAAATCCAACCTTAAGACTTCGATGGTACATTGCCAGCTCTCTGAATCTGAATGAACCGAATGGCAGACACACACACACACAAATTTTCTTAGTTTGGCTGTTTGCTGACACGGAAAAAAAAACCTGGCCGCCGTGGGAGGTGAGCAAGGTAATCACCATTTTCCGCTTCTTCCGCCAATGTTTCCGCTAGTTCCTCTCGTCTCCGACGGTCGATCTAGCACTAGGAGGGAGAGCCCCGGATCACCGTTTGACAAATAGATTATGTTTCCTTCTATGTTCGATTTATATATCATTGACATATGTGTCTTGACAGCGGAGACGGTGGCGCATGGAATAAAGGTCTTCTAACTCTCGCGGACTGACGACTTCTGATCCAGCAGATTGTCTTCTGACACATTTGTCTGACTTGGCAGTGGTGGTGGTATTGGTGGTGCCAAATGTGTCTTGGCTTCTAATTTTTTCGTTTCATCTTTTTATGCTTTGGTCTTCTTCCCCGCCAATCCGGCGACAAAGCAGTGGTTCGGTAATCTGTCTTGCAAGGAGTGTGTTCCCAGCCACAGTGTGTTCAACGGTCTTAGCTTCCCATTATTGGGGTGGACGACTTATGCGGCTCTTCAAAACCTTTGATGTTAGTTCAGTTAATGCAAATTTGGTTTTCTGTTTTTTCTTAGTCAGAGGCTTAGAGGAATATCGAGATGTAAAAGGCGGAGCCGAAGATGGCTACTTCAAAAGACATTGATGTAATTCGCATTTTTATTAGAGATCTTTGTAAGTCATGTTCGTTTCTGTATTTTTCATCTGCTATACTATCTTTACTTAATCAATAAAGTTAGGTGCCTTGTGCCTATCTTTTAAGCATGAACCATTAGAGCAATCTAGAATTATATAAGCATATCTTCAACTAACTTACAAAATCAACAAAAATCAATGTAGAGTTACGAGAAGCCATAATGAGTTTTTCTAGAAATGAGGCAGAGTGGTTGGGGTAGGAATGTCACATGGTTGCACCATTCAATGGTCAACCAATTCATCAAATGCATAGTTCTCTCTATCAGTATGTCATACAACACAATGCATGCGCAATATCTCGATCTCATTCTTATCAATTTCCATTTAACAGAATGGGGATCTCACACTCACACTGCCACTCACTCGAACAATTTCAACCATCCATTTTACATGCAGACAAAAATATCCATCAATAATGAATCCTCCACTTGTGATTTACAATTTAATTAGATTCATTTAAGCCTGGGATACCTACAAGTTTCGACTACATATATATAGTACCGTGCACGTGCAAATGCTGCAACGACGTACACCAACGCCGAAGTTAATTAACCATATGGCCAGCCGCAACGGAACGCCGGCTCTCGCTGCGGCGTCGCTGCTGCTGCTGCTCGCGATGACGACGACGTCGACGGTGCTCGTCTGGACGGCGGCGGCGGCGGCGGCGTCAGCTGCTCCCCCTTCTCGCGAGCTGCAGGAGAGGTCACCTATCGATCACGGCACGGGCTCCAGCTTAGTGGCGACGAGGAAGGCACCACTGCAAGCTCCTCCAGCACCGGCCGGCCGCGTCGCGCCGGTGTTGCCGCCGTCGCCGCTGCTGGCGCTTTTGGTGCGGGGGATCATTCCTCCTTCCGGGCCTAGCCACGGGAGCAACAGCCACCGCGGCGCACCGCCGCACCACCCGCCGGCTCAGGCGTGACGACGGTGGTCCTGCATGTTTCAAAATGTTTTCTTGCGTACGTGCTTGCGAATTGTTGCGATGTTTTTCATGTGCCACTAGTTGATGGCCATTAATGTGCTTATGTTCGGAGTATATCTTCTGCTGGTCGTGGCCATTCAAAACGTCGTAACAGCGAAGTTGTGATGTTTTCTTTAAAATGATAATAATTTTGTCCATGGCAGAGGTTTCTGGTACAACTTATAGACGTAAACACACATGTGTACTTAGTCATACCTGTGTCTGTAGGAGAACAAGATTAACAAAATCACCACAAGTATCTGGCTATGGATCGGTGAACAGGAAGTACAACTACCTTCACCAATTATCCAAGCAAGAGCTTAGTAAAACCCTGTCTCTGGTCAACAAACCTGCAGAGGCTCAAGGAGCCCCGGTTAATGCTCAAGCTTGACATCACTCCGTCTCCTAGCCAATCTTGTTCGAGGTGCTACAGTGATTGGGGTATGGTGTGCACTTGAGTTATGCTCATCGGGGAGCCTAGCCCACCAGTGTGGCACCAAAAAGGGTTGCAGCAGGGGGAACCTATCCTCCATATTGTTCGTATTGGCAATTGACACCCTGAACCGGCTCTTCGCCAAAGCCAAGGAGACCGGCCTGCTGCGGCGCCTCGCACCCGGAGACCTCGCGGCAAGTGTGTCTCTCTACGAAGACGACATCGTCATCTTCTACCACCCGGTTAGGACGTAGCTACTTGCAATCTGCAGCCTGCTCGTGTTCTCCAGGCATAACTCGGGATTGCATACGACTTCATCAAGTGTTCTGTTTCACCCATCGGATGCCCCGAGGAGGAGATACTAGAGCCTAGAGGGACTATCAGTTGGCGCAATTCCCAATTAAATATGAAAATGTTGGGATTCCGCTAGCAATTTGAGAGCTCTCTTGTGGGGCGTTCAAACTTCTTGTGGACAGGGTTGCGAGCTAGGCGACTGCCATCCTAGAAAGCGGGTATGGTGACGAAGGTAGGGAGGTATACCCTCGTCAAATCAGTCATAGCTACGATCATGCTACGCCAACTCATGGCGCTGGGTCTGCACAAGAAGGTCCACAAGCAAGTGGACAAGATCATAATATGTGGGTTCCTGTGGGCAGGCGGAGCGGCAACACAGGACGACCATCATCACGTCAATTGGAGCAAGGTGTGCCGGCCAGATAAGTATGGGTTCTGAGCATTCACGACCTAGCAAAGACGGCAATCAGCCTCCGGGTTTGCTGGATTTGGATAATTGGAGGATGTGCACGAACCTGCTACACCCTTGGCACGATCAAGACAGGCAATTCTCCAATCACGAGTTCTCCAGGGTGTTCGCCGCTTCAACTAAGATGGGTGTTGGCGGCAGAGCAACCGCACTTTTCTGGGATGATAGATGGTGGGATCTATCATCCCAGAAAGCGACATACAGTTCTGCAAGTACTCGAAATTTACAAATGTGTCTTCCCTTCACCCACCCATATAACAAGTGATTCGGATGTTAGTCTGTTGACTACTTTTTCTTATTCTATAGACCTTGTAATAATCAATTTGCTATAAGTTGTGTACATTCGTTTAATATAGAGACCAAAAAATCGATAAAATCTTTCTTAAAAAACCCATATAACTCGCCCGTATGCTAAAACACTCTTTGGGAATGTTAGGTGGGGCTCTCTCACCCCGACATTAGAAACAGTCATGTTTGTACAATCATATTAAGAACATCGTATGGTGCGTGCGTTTACTATCATTCTCCTCTTTACATCGGCGAGGCTAGAGTAGTCGACAAAGCCAGAGAGTCACCTAGGCACCTTCAGTACGATTTTGACACTTACAAACACCAAACAAATTAATGGTCCTGCTATATATGTGATTCGAGTATAAATTACTAGGTTTGTATGGAGATGGATCTTGATCTAATCGAGAATAAAAGCACTTGTACTTAAAAAAATTTCAATCATCTTACATATAAACCACACTCCTCAGATGTACATATGATGCTAATTAGCAGAAAATCATCTTATATGACTCGACACGTGTCCCATTCGGAGCACGACACGTCGCATAGAACCAGGAACGTATAGGCCAGATTGTTTTCTGCTCCAAATACACCGCAACCAGTTTGATCAAGCGGATATGCTCGCATATAACCTCTCAGTTTCACATAGATATTCATGACCAAACACATCATAAACTAGCTAGCTAAAGTTTGCATAGATATTGTACACTACAAGTATACATATATGTAGCATTTATAGTAGGCAAGAAAAAGGAAAGCTACCATCTTATTCTCTACCTCTGGATAGCTAGTTGAATGAGTGTAAGTGCATGTGACATAGTGCAAGGAGATCGCACGTAACAGAAGCTAGTAACCGCTAGCACCATGAAGGTTAAGATCGAGAGCTCCAAGATCGTGACTCCTCTTTACGATGGCGGCGTGGCGGCGCCGGCCACCGATGATGAGACCGTGCCGCTAAACGCGTTCGACAGGGTCACGTACGACGTCCACATGGCCGTCATCTACGCCTTCCGCCCGCCGAACCCGCCCAACGCGGCGCTGGAGGTGGGTCTTGCCAGGGCGCTCGCCGTGTACCGGGAGTGGGCGGGGCAGCTGGGCGACGGGCCGGACGGCCGCCCCTCGGTGCTGCTCAACGACAGGGGTGCGAGGCTCGTGGAGGCCACCGTGGACGCGCCGCTGGCTGTATCGATGCCGTTCAAGCCATCGCCGGAGCTTCTGCGGCTGCACCCGAGCGTCGACGCCGGCCCCGAGCGGGAGCTGGTGCAGGTGCAGCTGACGCGGTTCGCGTGCGGGTCGCTGGTGATCGGGTTCACGTCGCACCACCGCGTCGCCGACGGGCAGGCCACGGGCAACTTCCTCGTGGCGTGGGGGCTCGCGTCGCGGGGGATGCCGGTGGCGCCGCTCCCCGTCTGCGACCGGTCCACGCGGTTCCCGTCGCGCGATCCGCCGCTCGTCGAGTTCCCGCACCGGGGGACGGAGTACCGGGCGCCCAAGCAGAAGAGCGAGGCGGAAGGAGGCGGCGATGACGAGGAGGAGCTGATCAGGCTCGGTGCGGTGGCGCACGACAAGATCAAGGTCCACAAGGTGCACTTCACCAAGGAGTTCGTGGCGCGGCTCAAGGCGAGGGCCTCGTCGGGCCTCACGCCGTCGACGACGTCACACCGGGGCGGCTACAGCACCTTCGAGAGCGTGGTCGGGCACCTCTGGCGCGCGATCACCGCTGCGCGGGGCCTGGACGGCGAGGCCACCACCGAGCTCCGCATCTCCGTGAATGGCAGGGGGCGCCTGCGCCCGCCGGCCCCACGCGACTACTTCGGCAACCTCGTCCTCTGGGCGTTCCCTCGGTCCGACGCCGGCGAGCTCGTGTCCCGCCCCGTACAGCACGCCGCGGAGCTCATCCACCGCGCCATCGCGCGCCTCGACGACGCCTACTTCCGGTCGTTCGTTGACTTCGCGTCCTCCGGCGCCGTGGAAGCCGAGGGCCTGGTCTCGACAGCCGACGAGTCGCAGGTGGTGCTGTGCCCGGACCTGGAGGTGGACAGCTGGCTCGGCATCAGCTTCTACGACGTGGACTTCGGCGGCGGCGCGCCGTTTTACTTCATGCCGTCGTACCTCCCCATGGAAGGCACCGTGTTCCTCGTGCCGTCGTTTCTTGGCGACGGCGGCATCGAGGCCTACGTCTCCTTGTTCGAGAACCACCTCAAAGAGTTCAAGAAGATATGCTACGGCTGATGCTATATCTAGTTGATGTATTCTGCGTCAGAACAAGAACGAACGTACAAATAATCATCATCAGACAGCAACGATGCCATTTTATTCACGTTTATATCGGTGATATCTGTACTCTGTAGGCTTCAGTAGCATCAGGCCATTTCTAAATTTCGAGTGAGCGTCTATTCCTATGTCAATTATGTTTTTCTAATGACACGGGGAGAGACCACCCAACTTAACATTCCCAAATAAATGATTCAACGGAACTTGCGTTTATCTCCGTGTGCATACTTCCGTCCCTATGTTTGACATCTACCTTTTACGACCTATGACAAATGGAAAAGACATATATATATACTTTGTTTGTTTTTTTCACTTGTCGCTTCAGAAGTCGACATGATCTCCGATACACTTTTTGATCATCACTATTTCCAGTTGCTCGTAAAAATTTCCGGCTCCTGCGGCGGTGCTGTTGCTGCTGCTAGCTGGCACGCTCCTCTTGGTAGTGGCAGCACGCCCCAATCCTAACCCAGACGCTCCTCCTCGTCCATACTGGCATGGCTCCAACCCTGACCATCATGTTCCCCTTCTTCCTCCTCCATACTGAGTACTGGCATGGCCCCAACCTCGACCATCATGTTCCCCCTCCACCACAGCAGCTGGAGCTCCAGCGACGAGCCACCGCCGCCTATGACGCGAAGCCATGGTGATGGTCGCTATGTGAAGAACTAGCTACATAGTCGTAGAGAGAGCTTGTGTTGCATCATGATGAGCGTGTAATTTACTCAACAGCATGGACAGGGAAGGAGACAGGCCCAGGCTACCTAGGCTTCAGCTCGAGGTGTAGGCCCAAAATCCTATCGAAGCCACCTTCTGAAATTCAAAAAAATGTCTGATATATAAGGGTCAAGCGCTAGATGAGCTGGCCCAGCCTGAGTCATACCTCATCTCTGGCTCCGCCATTGAACATGGATGCATGATAATAAAATCTCGTTGGCGGTAAATTCTAGATTTTGTTTGTCCATGGTTGTCTAATCTTGTTGCTCTATACATCACGGCATAGAGGAGCCCCTGGCAATCGGCGGCGAGCCGGTGAGGCCGCAGCAGTGGACAGGAGCCAGCCTACCGGAGCCGAAGAGGGAAAGAAAGAGGGTCTGCCTGGGCTGAGCCAAGTTACCTACATTGTTCGTTTCAATCGTGTCAGAAGGTTTGGCTAGGCCCAGAAGTATTGGTCGATGAACATCTTCTGCCAATATGGACTACCTTTTGCTTCACTAAACAGATGAATATGGATGCCAGATAGATCCTAACTTACAAATTAAGGGGGGGTTCTCTGATTCTCACCCTATGCCCCTAAAAAAAATTGAAATACTTAGGGATATTTCAATCCGAAAAGATTTAAAACAAAGATTAGTAAAGTCTCGAAGATAAAATGGAAGGAAAACTATGACAGCGTCAGATAGAGATGTTATGAGTTGGAGTGAGGCTAATTTTTCTATTTAATTTTATTGTTAGAAAAAGAGTCAAGGTCCCGGCTTGTCCATTGGAAAATCTGATTTGATAGCGCCAAAAGATTGTGCGTTTAGTTTTATAGCATCGAACATTCCTGGTACTTCATTAGCACCCAATTTGGAAGAGTTCAGTTTAATACCATTCCGTTTACTTCCGTTAGCCCTTTCCTAGTTTCTCAATTTTTTTTGCAAAAACCAATGGAGCGAAAGGACTTTACACTTTTGTATAGTGATGCATCCCGGAGAGATGGAATGACATTAAACTAAAAATTTGTAAATTTTGATGCTAATAAAGTAATAATGTGTACCGAAAAGGTTTCGATGCTGTAAAACTAAACATCCGATCTTTCCAATACTATCGAACCAATATTTCCTCGTCGATTTAGTGGGAGGAAACCAATTAGAAGGACATGACGCATAATCAAATATACCCACAAAGCCCAAAATGGTTGATATGATACACTAGGCTTTATACGGCCCAGTTCCTCTTGGTCCTGTAGACCTTGAACCTACATGGGCCCTGCACGGCTAAACTAGGATGTTTTCTATCGCGCGTTGTTAGTTTTTAATTCAAAGTACTATTTGAATAGTGAATTTTGAAATAAATATTTTTATTACAGTCCATGATTTACCATATAAAATTATAGAATTTCGTACTAATTTTTATATTTCCGTCTTCCACTTCTTTTCATCTCACGGTATCTATCTTTCTACTAATAGTTTCTTTAAAAAAAATTCTACTAAGAATGAAGTATAAACATGGATGGACACTCTTACGTCTTCTTGGTTTGGCTTCGTTCTACGTGCAGTGCTTGCATGGAACTACCTCATTTTCTTTTACCTTCTTGGGTCATTCTGTAAGATTTATGCTGATAGCTGTTTTTGTTTTCGAATGAAATATGCAGGTGCCCGACTGGCGGCCATCGTACGCCTGCCACGCACTGCTGTGCCTGTCGGCGAACGTACACGGGCGCGGTGGTAGGCATGACATTAGCTTCTGCCATTATTCGCAGCCCTCCTCCCCGGAGATGTCGAGAGGTGTCGCGGCGAGGCGCATTCAGGCGCCCAGGACGGGCGGCTCGGTCTGGCGAACTATCTATACACCTCTAGGGACTGTTGAATTTGATAATACGAACTACAGATTATGGTTTGGCTACCAAGCTTTGATCCAAGACGACGCCAGCATCGATCTTTGTGTGCTTTGATCGCAAACTACATAATCAATATTGGGAATTGCGAACACAGCGACTCAACAAGGCGCGTGGTTGACGATGATATGCCTGCCGCCGGTGTGCTCGGTGGGCAACAAATGGAGTATATCTTGCCTATAATCGTCTCATTAATTATTTAATTAACCGTGTTAATTGTGACCAAACAAATCTTCCATTTTACTGCACGGCATCCAAACGAGACTATAAATTGCCGCGTACAACGTTGCTACGAGGCACACAGCACACTCACAGCCAGCAGCTTGCAAGAACAGCAGCCACAGGTAGCAGTAGCCAAATAATAGCCATGGCCGTCCACAAGAGCGTCGCGGCGGTCCTCCTGCCGCTAATATTGCTCTATTCCACGGCGTCGGCGCGCCGCTTGCTTGGCCCCAGTGACCCGCCAATCATCTTCTCGCCGCCACCGCCGCACTCTCATCGCGCTGGCCGCCCTCACGACCCGCCGATCGTATACTCCCCGCCGCCGCCGGCGAGCGCGGGCAACTTCCCGGTGCTCAGGAAGGTCCCGAGGGGACCCAACCCCAGCCCCAACGACCCCTCGCCGCCGCCGGCGAGCGCGGGCAACTTCCCGGTGCTCAGGAAGGTCCCAAGGGGACCCAACCCCAGCCCCAACGACCCCTCGCCGCCGCCGCCGCCTTCTTCTCAGGCGTGATGGTCGTGCAGCGCCGTATATACGTACACACCTTATTGGTACCAGAAGGAATAAAAAATTGAAGTAGTTAGCACATATACATGGCCAATAAAGTTGTACGTAGCAGCATGCCAGCATGAATTAATGATATAACATGCCGTTGGTTGCAAGGGCGAAAGAATTCTCCCGATCGAGTTTGTCACGGTGTTTTCGTTCGGGAAAAGTTTTCTTGTTTCATGGCTCCGATGGAGTTTACCGGAGTTCGTCACGTCGGAATCCGAGTCCGAGTTCGTGACGAACTGACAACCCCGAATAACTGTTCTCATACGGATTGGCTTCCTACTCAAGTCCTCTCGATCGCTGTGTCCAAATTTGCGCGACGAACGTGGTGAGCTAACCTACTCGATGCTACACAAGTTTCTTTTTGTTTTCGCATCAAGTTTGCTTAGACACGAGCTCACAACGCATGTGTGCGCCGTGCACGTTCTGCATGGACTTGAAACGTACGTTCTCGTTCGCGTCGTGGTCATTTCCCGCTTTTGTAGCATCGTCGCGTGTCACGTCTCCAGCCCCTGGGATGGCGCCGGCATTAGCAGGATGAAGCCGTTTGCTTATACTACATAAACTAGCACGCAGAGTGTCCGTGTGTTGCAACGAATAAAGATTTTAGAAAGAATGATAGTATCATAAAATAAACTATGATGGTCATTTTGTTTCTCAAGTTATGTGATAATATATCTTGTTTAAAATTACTATGATACTATCCTTCAAAAAGCCGTTGAAAAGCTTATGTAGAAGTCTATAATTTCCTTAATTGTGTCAATTTGAAATTTGGTACAGTTTGATTGTAGTTTTCAAATTTATCCCATTGTTTTAAATTTCCAAACCCTATATTAAATACTTGTCACGATTTCTTGTAATGCCGTCCATCAATTCTCATATAGGGACTAAATAGAGACTACCTTTACAGCATGAACCTAAAATTTGACCAAAATTTTGAAATTCTTCTTCTTCTTCCTCCCTCTTCTCTTCTTCGTTCTCCTTCCTCGTTCCCCTCCTTCCCTTTCCCTCTCTTCTAATTCCCCCAATCAAGCTCCTCTTTATCCCCTTGACAGGCGGCTAGGGCAGCGCAGCTAGGAGGGGAGGCAGCGGTGACCGGCAACGATCCACGGCGGTGGCAGCGCGGCAAGAGGTGGCGACGGCTTGGAGGGGGGCTGAGATAAGAGGAGAGAGAGAGCACACGGGTTAGGGTGGACTTTATTTTTTCCGGAGCTCGCGATGACGGTGCTTGAGCATTACGAGGGGGCTAAGGTAGGGGGAGGCGGCGCGAAAAGGGGGCGCAAGGAGGATGGCAATACATTTTATATAGAGGCGAAGCCATTGGGCGCAGATGATGCGGTTGAGGAGAAGAGATTTAACAATGTTGTAGTTTAGTTAAGAGATAATATTTGTTAGATAAGATATGATTCGTTAGGAGTTTGTTAGAGATCAATTAATTAGTTATTTATTTTTATCGTTAGAGATTTTTAAGTAAAATTAAAAAGGGAGAGGAGGTGTGGATGAACCACCACCACCAATTCCCATACTATGGTAGTATAGATATAGATAAGAGAGGAAAAAAATGGAAATGCTATAAGTTGCACATAGCGCAAAAATTCTTTGCTCGAGTGTGTGCACATTGTATTTGCAAATCCACGAGTAGAGCTAGCAGAACAAACGAGGCCCGACAAATGTGGATGGTGCGCGTGTGTTTAGGCTCAGCTATTTGAGGCCATTTCGTTGTGCTCGTTGTTGTGCTGAATAAAAGGAAGAGAAGCACCGACGAGTCGCAGTCAGTTGGCGACACAAATCTCTCTCGTGTTCATTGTTCTTCCACCGGCTTTCGCGTGTATGAGTCCACGGAAATCGTTGCGTTTCCTGGCCTGATTTGATGATTTCCAACGACTACGAACGCTAGGGAGGGAGAGGCCTCGTCGTCGTGGCCGGACCTCCCGCCGGAGCTCGTGGGCGCGCTCCTCCTGCGCCTCCCTTCCCTCGCCGACCGCATCCGCCTAGCCGCGGCGTGCCGCTCGTGGCGCTCCAGCGCCTGACTGTAGCCGCTGCCCGCGCCCGCGCCGTGGCTCGTCCTCGGCGACAACGCCTACCTCGACCTCGGCAACGGCGCCGTCCACAGCCTGGCCGTCCCCGGCAGCACCGGCGATAACGCATGCTGCTGCGGCGGCTCCCTCGGCGACTGGCTCTTCCTCACACGCGACGGCGGCGGGTGCTTCCTCGTCAACACTTTCTTCTACGATGCCGTTCTCCCGGTCCCGGACCTGGCGTTCTACTGGCGCGAAACGATCGAAGAAGAGATTTTCCGGTTGGACTACAGAGAGATTTTCCGGTTGGAATACACGGCCGGCAAGGTCATCGAGAAGGTGGTGGCGTTGGCGCCTCACGGAATCCCCTCGACTCCTATTCCTCGCCGCCAGGCCCCGCTGGTGGCCGCCCTGATCAAGAACAAAGATGGCGCCTACAACAACGAGGGCATCTTCGTTTGCAAAGCAGGGATCGCTGATCGGACGCACACCGCCGCCTCACCCTGGTGGTTTCCTATGTGGACGGAGCAGTGGGCCGTCGCCGACATCGAGTTCTTCCGCGGGAAGCTATACTACCTGGCAAGAACGGAGGACATGCTCGGCCACGTCGTCGTGGAGGGCAAGGGGCGCCCCGGCGTTCCGACGGTCATCGTCAATAGAACCGTAATCCTTCATCCGCTGAGGAGTGACTGCTGGGAGTGCGACGCGTCGTACCTGGTCGATTCCGGCGATCGGCTGCTGATGGTGAAACGATGGCGGACTGAAGGCGCCGCCGCCGGTAGAACTAACAGGTTTGAGGTTTTCGAGGCGGACCTCGGCGCCGGCGACGAGTGGGGCCGGTGGACGGAGGCCGGCAGCCTGCGCGGCCGTGCGCTCTTCGTGAGCAGGCATGGCTCCAAGTCTGTGCCGACTGCGCAGTATTCTGCAGGAGTAGTGCAGGAAGACTGCGTCTATTTCATAAGTGACGATGACGTGCGAGACCGCTACGAGCGACCCGGCGATCCGCTCGGCGACTCCGGTGTCTACAACTTGAGGGACAAGACGTTCGCGCCGTTCCCGGCGCCGGAGACGGCGATTCCACGGTGCAGGTGGGGTCGGTGGATGCCGACTTGGCTCTTCCCTGCTCAAGTTCGGTGATCCGCGCGCGCGTATGATGAGACTAGTGCAGAAGTAAACTAGATATGAAGATGTGAAGCTGCATGCATGCATGCGTGAACATGGTGCTCGTGTTTTTGTGATTTCTTCTCGATCTCGACTACTTCGTGGGTAGCCGACGCAGCAGCACGAATGGATGATGGCGTTGCATGGTTGCAAACTTGCAACGGCGAAAAGGATCGGTGGCGAGTCCGTCTGTGATGGCGTTTCTGTCCAGGGCTGTTCAATTGTCTTGTTTCATGCCGTAGCACGCAAATAAAAGAAGAGGACCAAAGCCTGGGCCAAGCTGCTGCGGGCCTTCGTTCTCCGTTCCAACAGATGTGGAAGGACCAAAAGCTAGTGGCCCATGGAACTTGAGAGTGTTTCGTAATTTTTTTCTTTAGGAAGAAAACCATGCTTAGTAATAGATGGGTCAATCCTTATTTGATCTTGCCAGGTGAAATTTCAAGGCAACATAATAACTCCATGTGATATTTTTTTCCATCTAGTTATAATGCATTTTGAATATACACGAATCAATTGAGAAGAGGGCATGAGGGAGGGAGGGGGAGAAGAGATCGTGTATACCATGAGGACAAAGGTGTCTTGAGACAAGACGCTATTATGTGGTCCTTTAAGTTCTGCTCCTATAATTTAAGTGTGTTAATTGGATAGATGCTACTGGTAGGAATGCTTTCTGATTTTTGAAACAGCAACTAATTGAGGAGTAATTAGAAAACAATAAACACATGAGAGATTAAGGGTAAGCTAACTTTTTCTCGGCCATTGGATATAAAGATTATAGAGGGCTAAGATTGATTGGTTCACACCAAATCGTGTTTTTTTATAGAAGTATAACTAAATCATATATGACTTTCAAGAAAACATAAATCATAATATCATTCTTAAAATAGTATGCCCTTGCGTAGAAATTAGAATAATAAGAAAGTATCCATTACTTACCAACATAATATCCCCCCGGCATAGAAAGACATTAAACAGAAGAAAAATATCCCTAAGCAGTCAATTGTGTTGATACGGTTAATAATATTTTAAAGCATTCTAAACTTTGCATAGGCGAAATGTTACTCCAATATTCATAACCCAAAAGGATACGTATAAATGAGAAATAATTAGTTAGTTAATTAAAACCTATATTAAGCGTCCAAATAACTCCACCCAAATCTTATCAATAGCTGCCCATCTCGTTAGTACGCAGTTGTCATGCATACTGGAGAAAACAGATATGCACTACACCCTAATCGTTTCGTTAGTTATTTTTAATTTCCCGTTCACCAAATTAATCTTCTATCAGAACGTACGAGAGTCTCTCTATATATAGCACCGTACAACGTCGCAACGAGCCATGCACGGTAGCTAGCAGCAGTAGCCAAACAGCCATGGCCGTCCACCAGAGCGTTGCGGCGTCGCTGCTGCTCCTCCTCCTCCTCCCGCTAATGCTCTCTTCCGCAGCGTCGGCGCGCCACTTGCCTCGGCCGTCGCCCTTCGGTGACCTGCCGATCGTTTACTCCCCGCCGCCGCCTCCTCCGCTGTCGCCTTTCGGTGACCTGCCGATCATCTACTCCCTGCCGTCGCCATCTCCGAGCGCAGACTACTTCCCAGTGCTAAGGAAGGTTCCTAACGGACCGGACCCGATAACGTCCGATTCGCCACCACCACCGGCGCCGTCGGCGGCTTCTCAGGCGTGATGGCTGCGCCGCGCCATGCATGCACCTTCGAGTTACTAGAGGGAATGAATTGCCGCAGCTAGCTAGCTAGTAGCTAGGCGTTTTACACGTCTACGTACGTTCCATCATCCGGACTAGCTTTTGTCGTCGTATTGTTTTGGTGCTCGGTCGTGGCAATTGAGAGATTCATATATGTATGCCTCAAAATTGTGATGTTGTCACCTCAACCAAATAAGATGATTTGATTTTCCACATGGAGATGATCACTACTGGCTTATATCGATCACATGCCTGGTTAGTTGTATGTGTCCGTCGCTTGTGTGTTCTAATCCTCCGTGTTAGAAGTTAGAGTAGATCAAACTATTTTACAGTTGACCTAGATCGATGTAACGAACATGGTGAAAGTGTAATCTTATGAAGTTTCAAAAATTCATCACAAATACAAGTTTACCGGCCAAACTAGTATTTTGTGTATCGTATCAACACATACGCCATACGGCGCATTCCACTCGACTCGTTGCGTGCTGCACGGCGACACGTTGGACTTCCACGATATACAGTTTAGTAAATTCAACCGCGAATTATCGATATGAAGTGACCGCATAGCGCAGTGGATTAGCGCGTCTGACTTCGGATCAGAAGGTCGTGGGTTCGACTCCCACTGTGGTCGCACAGTCGCTAATTTTTTCAAATTCTTTGTTTCTCCTTTTCGCACTTCTCAGTGTTCACTGCAGTGAAAGGTTCTGTTTCATATTGGTTCTAATCTTACATGTAATATTACTTTTGTGGAAACAAATCTCAATTTACTGTAGAGTTCCCTCTATTTTCTTTTTGATGGAACTGTGGTGTTCCCTCTAAAGGTAACTTAGATAACTTACTCTTAATATGTAGATTACAAAATATTTCATTCTGGACCTTTGAGTGTTTCAATCAATGCATTTCATCAGTTTCCACTCATTGAAAATGTAAATACTCGATGTATATTTACTTCCCTCTGTCTTCGTTTACATTCTTAAACAACTTTGAGTTGTATTATTTGTAAGTTCTTTACAAAGATGGCATTATTCTTGTCAGAAAATAACTGGGAAGTGACTATTCATCAGAAACTCGTTTTGGTACCTTTTTCTCAGACTACATGATCAAAATACCAGTACAGACGGGGTCATAAATGTAAATACTCGAATCCATGTGTGGCGGCCGGCTGCGTCTTTAACATCACAGAGGCACTCTCTGATTTCACCATAACGCCTGTGTGTTTGTTTATGTCGATATGTGCGTGTTGTTGCCTATTATCACCCTATGCGTGATCAGATTAATTCAGCCCCAAGCAACTGTTTGTCGTTCAATCCATCGTAACAATTCGTTTGTGTCTCTAGAAGCTAGGTTTCGGTAAGCTTGGAGATCCAACCTTGTGGCGCTTCATAGACTAGGTGATTGATTAGTACTATTACACCTTACTAGCTTAACCCGGCCCCAACATGTGAATTGATCAATTAATTAACCCATGGATTAGCCTCTTCTTGGTGCTGGCCGGGCTACTTGATCTGCTTCTTGCAGGTTTGGAATCAACAGCTCGGCATGAACCCGTCGCTGTTTAACGGGACAGGTTTGGAATTCAGGGGGTGTGTGCGTAGCTCTTGTTCTGTGCCTGCTGCGATGCTTCTTTTTACTACCAGAGTACTTGTCAGTTTCCAAATATTATTTTTCGTTAGCAATATATGCACGCGGGATGGATATATTATCTTCTAATGCTGCGTACTGTTTTGATAATTTTATATTATATAGTTTATATATTATTAAACTAATTATTGGTTAAAGATGAATGTTGAAAAGTATATGCACCTTCTATTTCTGGAGAAAAAAAATAGAAGTGTAAACCTTAGAAGATGTAGAGGTATATCCCCTTGTCGAGTATCTATTCCACTTGTTTATGACCTTGCCTAGGTTGGTCAACCCGGAGTCACTTATTCATAGTTTTGCCTAAGTTGGTCAGCTAGAATTGTTTTTGATTAAATATATATTTTTAGAATAATTTCTCCGATCAAATGGATGTTATATTGTACTAAATAGTTTCGGCCGGCGGTAATAAAATCTCTGCCCGGTTTGAGCCATGCTCATGTCTTCTCCAAGTCTGTACTCTAATTCCCAACCCTCAGATAGGGCCTTGTATTCGAGTAAAATTTTCAAAACCGCACATTTAGTTGCAAAATTATCAAGAAGCTGTGCTTTCAAGGATTAATTTCACAAAACTACAGTTTTTCTATTGCATCTGGTATTACAATACTACACTCTATATATATCTCGTTGGTCTTACAATCGTGGCCCACGTCAAAGTGTCACAGAACACCTTACAGAATAATTACCTGGCGTGCATATATGTGGAAATTTCTAGATATTGAAAATTTTAGTTTTGTGATACAAGATGCCAACAAAAAGAGTGAAATTGCTTAATAATCTTGCAAATAAGACTTAGCACCGTTGTATTTTCGATCGGACGGTGGAGGGAGGCACGATCGCCAGATGCCTCTCTGATTCTCTCTCTCTGCTCCACATCGCCTCCTTCGCAACCTGCCGCCGTCGTCAGCCGTTACGTCGGCGCCGCCGCGGGCCGTGTCGGATGCGAGCGGCGGCTGCTGCTGCTCCTGCTCGCCGCCTCCTGCCCCTCGCCTCCTCCTCCCTCTCGCCATCCTTCCGCCGCAGCAGCCACATGGCCGCCGCAGCTGACCCCGGCACGGCGTACAAGCTCCTCCTCACCTGCCCCGCAGGCCTCCCTCCCTCCCGCGTAACCTCCCTCCCACCGTCTGATTACATGCCTTCCTGGCTAGCACCGTTCTGACGGAACTTGATTTTGTGTAATTGAAGGTTTTGGTGAAGTTTGATCAGTCGTTCGATCGGATTCCCCATCCAGATGCATCCTTGGAAGAATCTATAGGGGAGGTAATATGTCCAGTTATGCGTTTGTTTCGTAATTGTTTATCCGGTGCTTGTATCCATGGCCATTGTTCGCATTTGTTTGATCTCGCAGATATGGAATCAAAGACTCCAGCAGAACCCATCACTGTATAGCGGTACAAAGTTTCGGGTATATATGTACCTCTGGTTACATTTTGGGTGTCATTTCACTGCTCTAGTGATACATGGAGATACTGTTAAGTAGTGATAGACACTTTATATTAAAGTTAAACTCAAAGATATATTTCTTCCATGTTAAGTAATTTAGGAGTGTGCTCTATGCAAAATTGGTGTTAAGAAGACACCTGTGTAACTTGATGGAGTGTTCATGAGGCCTACATCTGGGCATGATTTGTTCAACATAGATGCACAAGGGTTCTATGTGTGCTACCCAGTACCTACAAATAATTCAAAGTCAATCCCAGATGCCATCTTATCTAAATAAAGTTGCATGTCTACTTTCTCTCTCTGTGGAATAGCCTACAATGAATGTTATGTAGCCACGGAATTTTTAGATAATTCATATGTGACTTCATGCCACTCATGTCATTACTTTTTTTTTGTCTTAGTGTTACTTTTACAACTGAACTCGTGCCATTACATTTTTTTTGTCAGTGTTCCTTTTACAGCTGAACTTGTTCTCTTCACAAATTTTGGAATGTACTGTTTTGAATTCATCTTTGTTTATCCGCTTTACGGTATCTTCCAAGTACTAGAATTCGTACTTTTCACCACCATCTCAAATTTCAGTATGGAGGGCATGCCTTGCACTGCAATGACGAACAAAATCAAAAGTTCTGCGTGACACTTCATTTAGGTCTCACAGATTACAGGTTCACTTCACATTTCTTATTCTGCCAATAGCTGATTTGTTGAAACAAAATTCTTGTAGCCTTAATTTCTTTAACTTTTAACCCTCGCCTTTTAAATTCTATGTGGTATTTCAATGTAATGCCTCTATTTAACATTAGTATTAACTTATAAACAACAGGACATTTATTGGAACAAATCTCAATCCGGTGTGGAAGAAATTTTTGGTCCCCTCTGAAGGTAACTTAGAATCTCCTATAACTTAGTCACATCTTGCTCTGTGGATCAGGGATTTTTGCACCTCTAACTTTTGAGTCTTCTAATTTCACAGCATCTTATGACTTTTCTATTTGTTTTATTGCTCAAGCTTTTGAAAATTTAAATGCTCAATATGCATTTCTTCCCCTCTATTCCCACTTCCATTCTTGCATAGTTTTGCTCTGCCTGATGTATAATTGTTCATTATGAAGATTAAATTACTGTTAACTGAACGATTCATGAGATAACTTGTCTCAGTACTTTGTGTGCTCAGACTGCAAGGTGCAATTCTTTGTACTGAATTATAGAACGATCAGTCTTGACCAAAATGGTTCCTGTTTCAATCTGATTTGCTTAGATGATTCTGTGTATTGTCAACACATGTCAAATCCACTGGGCAATGGTGCAATCGTTGAAACATCTGATGAAAAAATTATTGTGCTGCAAAGGAGCTACAATGTGGGGGAGTTTCCTGGATACTATGTTTTCCCTGGCGGACACTCGGAGGTAAAATCTTGAGAATGTTCAACAATATTGAGCACAGTTGATGACAGCTAAGATTTTTGTGTAAAGATTCCAAGTAGAAACAAAGCCCTAGGTGTACTCCCTCTTATGCTATGAGATGATGTTGAAACTGATTATGGACTCAGTGGTCGATCAGTAATATACATCTTTATTGTTATTGAAGTTCATTTATTTGTATCAGCCACAAGAAATTGGAATCTTGGCTCATCAAACTGATGAAAGAGACCTTGCTCGTCTCAATGAAAGAGTTTCACAAGAGATGTTTGATGGAATCATCCGCGAAGTAGTTGAGGAAACTGGAGTTCCTGCTAGTTCACTGGTAAGTAGACCACTTACGCTCTTCATCTTTCATTCCTACCTCGTCAGCCTATAATCTGTGTCGTTTTTATGACATTTACTGGCTTATTATACAAACCAACACGATCACATCAAAAGGACATTTTTCAATGGTTTGTGATTACTATGCAAGGAAGATGTCTGCAGTCGCAGGATTTTCTTGGATTTTGTTCTGTTGACTATCCACATTTATTTTGCAGACAGAACCTGTCTTCATTGGAGTTTCTCGCCGAGAAATGAATGTTAGGCCAACTGCATTCTTTTTTATGAAATCTAACATCGATTCCAGCACCATAAATGAACTTTATTCTAGAGCTCAAGATGGCTATGAATCCACTAAGCTGTATGCAGTCTCCACGGTGAGCTCACTTGTACTAGCAACGCTTTGATCATCTCCTGGCTTTTGGATTCTCATAATCGTTGTCCATTGATGCTGTTTCCGAATTACAGAACGAATTACGAGGAATGAGCCAGCAAATGCCTGGTTGCCATCAAGGTGGTTTTGCCCTCTATGAACTGATGAGGAGCACTGCGGAAAAATCGTGAACATACTGATGTAAGCGTACATTTTAAGTCTCTTATTTATTCGAAGCACATAGGTTATTTTAAATATTTTTTGAAGAGTCATGGAGCCCTGCCTTTCTCAAACTCGCCTTAGTGGCTTATTGTCTTTCCAGTTTCTGAGTTGAAAGTTACCCAACAGCGGCGGCAGCGTGGCAGTTGCCCTCCCGCCATGCTTAGCAGTGTTACGGGGGTGTAACAGGGGTATTGTAATCCTTACAAGCCACATAGGCAGTCTATGTGTCAAAAGTGGCATGTCATCTGCGTTATATCCCCAGCTGCTCTCCCGTCATCGTCGTTGTGTTGCATCGGAGGAGGCCGAAAGCATCCTCCCTCTCCCCTGCAGGCTGCGCCGCCGCTGCAAGGCACGAGGGGAGAGCAACACCGGCACCCCATGAGTTCCGCAGCACTGCCGCCCCACCCCGTCTTAAGCAAGACAAAGAAACAGAAGTAAATTAATTACCCTCACTGCTGTGAACAAGTGCTAGAAACCTGTCCTTATTCATTCCATGACTATTCAAATTAGCCAACTAACAATAATCTATTCAAAATCAAGAAGCCATGTGTCTGAACGTGTGTAGAGCTGCAGGTCAGCGAGTTCATTAAAATGTCCAAATCATGGTATCGGCATATATTGACAGTGCAATTCTAGAACATTGCACACAAATCTGAACCTGAAAAATCATGGTATATAGCTAGGACATTGCAGATAAAAATCTGAACCTGACTAGTGCGGCATATATGGGCAGTGCAAATCTGAACCTGACAAAGCTAAACCTGAAAAATCATGGTATATAGCTAGAACATTGCAGATAAAAATGAAGTGCAGCATATATTGGCTGTGTAATTCTAAATCACAATCATGGTATATAGCTAGTGCGGGTAACAATCATTAATTATGTGGTGGTAGACATTTTTGATTGCCATCTGTTGATGCAGAAAGGTCTCAGACCATTGTGTTGATTGTTAATTAGGTGCAGATTGTCATCAATAAATCAAGGAAAATGGAATCAGGTTCAGAACCGAACAACACAGCCTAATACATTCATGTACAATTCCATTCGTTCTCAACCTCAAGAACCGGACAACACAGCGAAAGCCCTAGACCTGAACATCATTCATACACGACAAAAATCCAATGCAATTGGTGCAATTAGGTGACGGAGACTAACTTGGACGGAACCGCACGCCGCGTCAGAGGTTGCCATGATCATCCACACCCTGGTCGCCGCCCGCTGTTGCTATAGGGAGATGAAGCAAGGGAGACGCACAGACGAGTCAGGGGCCTTTTTTCCTTTTGTTCTTTTCTGACACAGGGATCATGTACATGATGAGCTGGCAAAAATCTCGCTTAAGTGGCAATTAGTCATGGAAACCCGGCCACACCAGCTTAAATCCTGGGGGTTAAGTGAGCCATAAATTGTATAGGGGGTTAAGTGAACCTCGCAAATAGTTTAGGGGAAAAAACGAACTTTGTCCTTAATTTATAGTACAAATAACTAATTTAGAGCTTGATTAAGTACCTAATTAATGTAATATCATACATATTAGTAGGATTTTAATTTGGAGGGGGGGTGGGGCAGGGCCCACTCTGGCCCCAACATAGCTCCGCCACTGATGCATCTAGCGTTGCAAATCTGCCAGAAACAAAATGTCATGGAGCCTTGCCTTTTTCAAGTTATTGCGATTCTGGTTTCTGAGTTGAAAGTTACCATGCAACCATCCTTAATGTTCCTATTTGATCTTCTGCAGATGGACTGAATTTTCAGAGTTCAGATGGAGATCGATCCACAGCACATAAACACCATAAATATCACCGCCTATCCAGATCTGGAGCACTCTTTCTCCGAAGTAGATGTGTTGTTTCGCCCGCTTTGGACGCGGAACTCTCTCATATAAGTGACGAGAGAAATGAGGACAGGGGTTTTTCTGTTCGACCTGCATCATGCAGGCCTGTAGCCATTTGTTAATTTTTCCTTTTACTTTGGTTCTTGGTCTACGCATTCATCATCAAGTTGGCCGTATTTTCAGCAATTCTTCACGTTTTGGCAGTGTACTTGTTGTAACCTTGTTTGTAATTTTGTTCATGGCCTCGTTCCATTCGAAAACAAGGCCTCAGTATGTAATTATATTCTTGTTCCTTGTTAACGAACAGACAGTGCTCCTGCCATTCTTTTCCGAATTTTTCTGACACTGTCCCGGCCTGTGTTTTGCACGAGAAAACGTAATAAGTTATCACAGTATGGATACGTATTCTGTTTATCCGCCTTCATGGGGGTAAAACGGTAACGAGCGGTCACCAGGCCCCACTTGTCAGTGAAGACCCTTCGTTCTCCCTCCCCCACGCGAGTCGAATCGCGCAACTCGAACTCCATCGACGGCTCGATCTCGGCAAACCGCGCTTCTCCTCCTCGTCTCCGGCGACATCGCATCGCATCTCATCACGCCGCCGCAAAGGTACAGGGAGAGTGAGAGAGATGGACGCGGAGCTCCTGGAGCTGCAGCGGCAGCTGGAGGCGGCGCAGAGCGCGCGGTCGAGCGTACGGCTGTCGGAGCGGAACGTGGTGGAGCTGGTCCAGAAGCTGCAGGAGCGCGGCCTCATCGACTTCGAGCTCCTCCACACCGTCTCCGGCAAGGAGTACATCACATCCGTAAGTCCGCCCTGTCAGTACATACATGCCGGCATCTCTCCCTACTACTACTTCCCAATCCCCATCACCCCCTCCCGGTCTCTCCGGAATCAGATTTATGCCCTAGATGTAGTTACTCAACTGAGAAATTAGAGATGTTTTCCGGGTTATGACTCCCGGAGGATGCTCTGTACTTAGATAATTCCTGTATAATTTATCTAATGGCACAGTACTTAGTGGTGTTTTTTAGCAGACGTGTGCGAAATTTTGCACATTTCAGTGTCCCTCATGCAAACCTACAATGGTTCTAGTGTTTAGAAGAGAAAACTGTTCTGCCCCTGCAAAATTGGCCCATAGAGGCAGGCGTGTGCGAAATTTTGATCCAATTGACATCTCTGTGTCCCTGGCAGATAAAGGAATTAGTGGAATCTAATCAAGAAATTGCTATGGTATATAGATATAAATTGCCGTGATAATGTCGATTTTCTGTAGTTCTGTTTAAAGCATATGTTCAACCGAGAATGTGCAGATTTTAGCTGATTCATGATCCATGGTCAAATATGGTGTGGCAGGACCATTTGAAGTATGAGATTAAGATGGAGATCAAGAAGCGAGGCCGTGCATCGCTGGTCGATTTATCAGATATTCTGGGGGTGGATCTTTACCATGTTGAGAGGCAGGCACAGCAAGTCGTCAAAGAGGATCCAGCCTTGATGTTGATCAATGGCGAGATCATGTCGCAATCTTACTGGGACACTGTGACGGACGAGATAAATGAGAAGTTGCAAGAGCGCAGCCAGATTGCCTTGGCTGAGATTGCTGCCCAGTTGCATATTGGATCAGAGCTGGTCATCAATATCCTCGAGCCTCGGCTTGGAACTATTGTAAGTCTGCTATGTAACGCTTCTAATGGTCGTTTTCTTAGACTCTATCATTCAAGCAAAATGGTACTATTATTATAAACCCTTGCAGGTGAAAGGAAGGCTAGAAGGTGGCCAGCTATACACTCCAGCATATGTCTCACGAATTACTGCCATGGTCCGTGGTGCGTCAAGGGGTATAACAGTTCCGACAAACTTGCCATCTGTTTGGAACTCCTTGCAGCAACAGCTCCAAGAAATGCACAGTGCTAATGGAGTTTCAGTGGAAGGTTCATTCTTCCAGTCCATTTTTGTTGGCTTGCTAAAAGAAGGTGCTGTACTCGGGTCTGTCCGTGCAGGAGTACAGTGGACACCAGCTGTAAGATCCGCAGTTTTTTAATTCATATTCTTAATTCTTAAACTATGTTTAAGTGTGTGAAGTGTGTGATAATTTTCTTCTCTATTAGGTTTTTGCGCATGCTCAAAAGGAAAGCGTTGATGCTTTTTTTTCACAGGTTGAGGCATCTCTAACTTATATTTTGGTTCCTACAATTTTATGATATGTTGGAATCAAAGTATTTTGAGCTAGAGCATGAGTAAGCTCGCAGAATTACATTTGTACTTTTTTATATAATTAGTGATCTAATTCTTCCACACACGTGCACACAATTTTACTCTCATATCTTGTTACATCATATTAAATTTCTTGGTCTAATATTTAGCAGGAAAATGTTCTGATCACATACTCTGCATTATTGTTATGCAGTATCTCCTTTTGTTTATTGACTTCTCCACTTGCTTTACAGAACTCTTATATTGGGTATGAAGTGCTTCAGAAACTCGCAATTCCTCAGCCTAAACAGTACTTGGAGGTACTTGAAGCTGGCAATATGCCTTTCCTATTCAAATCATCTGTTCATTTGTTTATATTGACTTCGAATTATCTTCTACAGGCCAGATATCCAGATGGCATTGCACTGGAAGCTGTTTTTGTTCATTCTTCTGTTGTCGATATGCTAGATGCTGCTGTGGGTGACGCAGTAGAGAATGGACACTGGTATTGTTAAATTTCATGTCTCCTCAAAAGGTTAATTTTGATTTGTCACTGTTATCTGCTATCATCTCCTAACTTGGCATGTATCCCAAAATGAGCCTCTGAGTTCTCTTTGATACTCCCTGTCTACATGGTGTGGAACTAATAAAATGGAGTTGTCATGGGGTCAGGGCCTCCACAGACAGTGCACAAGCCAAGGATGGTGTGGCCTAGGCGCGGGCAGCATCATATTCCTTGCCCATTAAGTTAGGACTTTAGGAATTAGAGATAAAGTTAGGAAAGGAGAGATTGGGTTAGTTGGATTCTACCTTTAGCTGTAACCCCTCTATATAAGGGGATGGGATTTATAATAAAGGGCAAGCAAGATGTATCTCCAATATTCCTCTCTTTCTCTTGCTCACCCTGCGTACCCTTTTCTGTACTCCATCACAGCACTGGGCTGACGAGGTCCCGGGTCTAGACCACCGTGACAGGTGTTATGACCTATATTAGAGTAGAGGAGCGAAGGGAGTAAGCTGATCAAGCGATAACAAGATATATAAATGGATTAGCTAGTAGCACTAGTTCCTACTTCGCAAAATTTATTCCATTGAAGTAGCTAAAACTTAACAGGGAGTCAAGTTTTTTAGTAGCGTCAATATATTATTTGCAGCTTTTTCCTTGACTGTTAATAATATGTTTTGCTGCCATGCTAAGTACTTTTCATAGCTACAAACATATATCCTTTATTCTTTCAGGATTGATTCTCTTTCGGTCCTTCCGTCGTATATCAGTGGCCCTGATGCAACCAAGATATTGTCTCTTTGTCCATCTTTGCAGAAGGCAGTCAAGGTTGGTGTATTTAAAGTAGTTGAAGTTTGTATATTTTCATGATGAACACGCATTAAAAATCTTTCTTTGCAGTCTTCTAAAGCAGTTCTGTTTGGAGAATGTGTCTTCAGTAATGCGTTTATCAAGGTGACCTCTCAGAGACTGCTTCTTGTACTTGTGATAATCTTTCCTGCACCCATGTAACGTATGCAGTCTCCCATTATATCTTCTAAGTGGGTGCAATTTGTCTGTTCTTCAAACCATTTTAGGGTATTTTTGACAGACTTGAGAAAGAGATTGATTCTTTTGGTATTAAACAAGCTGCTGGTCAAGGAAATCCCATGAATATGAATCCGAGCAGTGAGCATAGAGCAGGATCTGCCCAGTACTCAGACACAAAAGATCTTGGTGATAATGACACCAGTAGTATAGGTGTTTCATCAGACAGAGGGTCAAAGAAGAAAAGAGGGAAAACGGTGGGGTCTGCTAAAGGTGGAGCACTTGAAAAGGATGATGACAATGAAGAAAGCATTCCTGTTAAGGGCAAGAAAGGTCATAGGAAAAACAAGGATGCTGGCTCTTCAGGTGATGCAAAACGTGGCAGTAAAAAGGCATCAGAGAAGACAAAAGAGGAGAATACAAATATCTTTCCTGATGAATTGATAGAACAAAAGGTTTTGACTGTTGCTCCAGAGTTAGAAGAGTTGGGAGGTCAGTAAATTAAATCAAGATTGATATAATTGTTTCTATTGGGTTGAAACTGCAATTCAAAAATTTTCCTAACTTTTTAAATGAATATTAGGCTCAGACGACTTAAATGGCCCACTTAAATTGTTGTCATCTCACCTGAGGCCAATGCTTATTGACTCATGGATGAAGAGAAGGAACACTATGCTGTCAGAAAATGCTGAAAGGAGGCGAAGTGTGCTTGATAATCTGCAAAAGCAGCTAGATGAGGTAATCTGCTTTTGCATCCCATCTACATTTTGGTTTGTTTCTGTACTATAGTTGGTATTTTTTGAGCTTCCTGTATAGCTGCCTAGGAATTATTGATCTTCCTCTAGACATGCTGCGTCGAGTTTGCATGTTTCTACACTACTCTAAATTGTTTCTTGCATTGCTGCGTCCTTTTATGATGCTAGATCATGTAGCTTATTTCAATATTTTCTTTGTTTGTCATTTGTCAGGCTGTCCTGGATATGCAACTCTATGAAAAAGCTTTGGATGTATTTGAGGATGATCCTGCTACCTCTGTAAGCTGCTATAGGCGTTCTCACAAGATCACCACTCAATAAGTTAGCATCATTTACTTATGGTCTTTCTCTTTGCCTGTTTTCTGGTTGCCAGGGCATCTTGCACAAGCATCTGCTAAGAACTATGGGTACTCCAATAGTTGACAAGATTTTGCTTACACTGGTAACTTCTACACTCCTGTTCACGAAGTGTTGCTGTCTGCAAGTTTATAATTTATAAATAGTTTCTTTGCTGTACTCTGTATTTGGCTTTAATTTTACACTTGCAATACAAACCACATCAGATGAACGAGAGCCCTTCAAATAACATGCAACCCCCAATGTTTTACTTGTCTGCTTCTTGTGGTGTTTGTTATTTGATGAACTAGGAAATCATTACTACCTTTTAGTTTGAGTTCCTAGTTCAACTTTGAATCATTTAAAAGTTCTTCAAAGCTACTTCTCTGGCCATTGCATGTACTTTGCACTAAACTCTGATAGGATAAGGACAACAAATTGAAGAACGGAATGGAGGTTGAAGACAGTGAAGAACAGAATGTTCAATTGAGCACTGCTGACCGTACTTCTCTGGTATAATTCACTTATTTTTCATTCTTCCATGTATCATGTAATATCCTGCACCAGATGAAAATTTCATTTGGTTTAACTTTATGGGCTTGCTCTCTGTTGTAAATGCAAAAAAAATCTCCAGGCAAAGGAGCTTCCTGGGTCATTGTCTCTGAAGGCTCAAGCTTTAGTCGAAGCACTGGAAGGAAAGGTTTGGCTTTAACCATGAAATAATGTTCTAAGTATTCATTGAAGGCTTGAATTCCTTAGTTTTGTATTTCCATTTTCTAAATTTAGTATGTGTAACAGCTGAAATTCTGGTAATGTGCTAGCACCTTTTTTTCCAAAAATTTGATGCATATAGAACAAAGATTGTTTACTTACAAGCCTAAGACTAGGCCACCCCCATACAACAACACTACGCTAGAGCACTAATGCCCATCCAGTAGAATCAGCTGCAAACCCACCACATTAACCGTTGCCCATGATCGCGCCTCTGGCTGAATCCAAGTGATCGGGCATGGAACGTTCAGTTGTTCGTCATCAAAGACACAGGTATCGCATTGCTTCCAAATCCACCATGCTGTCAGCTGGATCATGGATGCCACGCCCTTCCTTATGAGCAGGCTTTTGGACACTTAACAGGAGAAAATATTCAACATTCTTGGGGCAATCAATCTAGTATCTATAAAGAAGTTCTTCCGTGAAGCTCGGCATTATGGTTAATCACCAGTCTGGCAAGAGATACCATATTGTAGGAAACACTAGCAAATTTATAATTGCTTGTATCCAGCCTATTATCCTTTAAAGCATTCTAGTATCATTCTGTAGACTAACCCAGCAACCCTCTTTGCATTAGTTTTTTGAGTGTTCTATGATGCCAATTAATCAATCCTGTAATAATAAGTAAAATAAATATGTAATAAATATCCTGGAAAAATATTTACATTTGAGATGAGTGTTAAATTTCTTCTTGTATTATAGAATATATATCCAATTCCAGAAATCTATCTAATTCAAACACTGGTTCAGATATAAGACTGAGTGTAAGAAGGATGTTGAGCTTCCTCGCGAAGTGTCATTCGTCATTACTTCATAACTTCATAAATGTATATATTCCTAAGCATGTGACTGCAGTGATTTCTTTGTTCTCTAGAAAGAGCTCTCTCTGTTGAAATTATAAGGTCTATAATTTTTGTGATCATTTCTGTGAAGTTGTTTGAAAGTATAGGACGTGCATGTAAATTTGATGACATTTTCTCTCTTTTTCCCTCATTTATTCTCCCTCTCTTTTCAACATTTCTGAGTAAACACTCAAACTAACCTATATCTCTCTTATTCCCAAGACATTAACACCATGGATAACATGGTCATTTCCCTCAAGTATTCTCTTGGTTTCATGAACTCCTTAATTCCTGTGCTAGACCAAAATATGCCTTATATTTTCAAATGGGACTATGGAAGATAGTATACGCTAACGACCAAGTACGGACGGCTATGTCTTTGAGATATTAATTGCAGTCTGCTTAACTTCAAATTTAACTGGAATTTGTAGCTCTTTCTAACCTTTTCCTTCTAATCCCCGGCAGCGGTTTGATTCATTTATGGACGCGTTAAGAGATATAACAGAGGAAAGGTAATATTTTATATTTGTAATTGCTTCCCACATTGTCTGGATTATCAAAGTGCTTACCCTCTTTTTTTCAGCGGCTTGTTATATAAGAAGCTTGATAAAAGATTAGAGAGGTCAATGCTGCATTCCTACCGCAAGGTATGTTCTTGGATATCTTAACTGTACCACAGGGTTTGGAAAACCGCTGGAAACTGATTGTCTTAAGAGCCGGTTTCAGACTGGGTTTATAAATTTTGGCCAGTTTAAGCCCTAAACATCCCCCTTTGACCCTCCATGTTTGGCAGAATTTGTATATTGTCACTTATTTATAAGCCGTAAATGTTAAATCATGAGAAGTTCCAAGTTCTAAATTTAACGGACCACCTAGAAAACCGGAACCATTCTGGTAGTGGTTTCAAAACCTTGGTGTAAATCAATTTATTGATATTTACATACGAGTAGAATGGTATGGTCTTAATATCGCCATGAAAATATGCTGTTCGTTGCGTTTTTAGGCATCAGAATACTGCAATTACGGAACAGCAGAACCCAGGTCAAAACCACCATGATAATACAAAATCACCCAGATTGTTACACTGGTAGACACGCTGATGTATGAACTGCTAGACTGGTTGGGTGCTATTGCATGTGTGGCAATGATGATGTCCAATATGGCATGCAATGTACTGGATAAAGAAATTTGTATTTTCCTGCCATGTTAAGTGTTTTTATGGTTGAATTTAAAATTATCTGACGCCCCAATTTCTTATATGAAACAAAGGACTTGACAGCACAAGTTTCTTCAGAAAATGATCCAGTTTCCTTCCTCCCAAAAGTTGTTGCTCTACTTTTTCTGCAGGTTTGTTTGCCCGTGTGTTTCCTCCAATTCATTTCCTGTCTTCGTTCTATATTTTTATATTGACCTGAGAAACATCCTATTTTAATTTCTTGTAGGCATACAATAAGGCTCTTCAGGCACCTGGAAGGGCTGTTGGTGCTGTTATCACACTACTGAAGGTAATTAGTTTATTTCATCTGTTTTAAGATACACTTAATGCAGTTTTGGCAGAATCTGCTATATTTTAGCACATTAATCCTCTGCGTATAAGCTTGATGTTTACCTGATATGCCAGTCTGTATATGTGACATTTAGCTTCCAGAAGAATCGGCCTTCCCATGTTTTTCTTATCCTGTCCTTTTATAACAATAAATTCCTTTATTGATTTTTGCTTTATTTCCTCTAGAAACAACAGTTGTGTGATTTGTTTGTGGTATGTACTCAGCTTGGCTTTGTTTTTTTGTTGAACTTAGCTTAGCTTTATTTTACACATAGACAAATGAGATCAGGAATTACTATTTTTTGAGGAAAAGGATCAGGAATTGCTATAGACTGGTAGCTTCCTTGCATAGTTGCATGGCATGATTCATAGCACAGAGAGGCAATCAGTCCTCACTTTAGATTGAGTTATACTCTAATAAGACGCCGTTGCACATATTTCTGCCTGTTAGCAAAAGTTCCAGATATCAAGAACCATGGAGCCCCAACACCCCCTCCAGTTGCAAGGAACTGTCTGGTCTCCTAAATTCTTCTAGCCGGTCTTATCTAATTTGATTTTTATTTGTATTTTTTGAAGTGTTTATGTTGTTCACATGGAATCATCACCAATCTGTTTAAATGGCATAGCAGATATGCCAGTATTAGTATCCCCATGGCTCGCCAGTATTTCCAGTAACCAGCAAGTTCCTCTGGATTTTGGAACCCTGATAGGTAGTTCTGCATTCTGGCTGTAATATCTTAGGTTCTTATTGTTAGAATTGAGTACTGTTTCTAATATTACAGAACTGGTATGTTTTGACCCGTCTATGTGATGTTGACTTACTTCCCATATCCAGATATACTGTGTCTGTTGAACTAACTTCTGTACTTGTGTGATTGTACAAATCCTCCTAATTTTGCAGGATAAGCTACCAGCTTCAACCTTTAAGGTTTTGACTGATTATCACAGCACCACCGTGAAGCTTCTTGCACTACAAGCTGCTGCTACGGGTGATGTAAGTCCAGTCCAACAATTTCTAACTTATCGCTGCTCATTAACGTGTGCATTATAAAAGGATTGGTTATCCTTCCACAATTGTTATCTGGTTTCTGCCCCGAACTCTTTATACAAATACTGTAAATTTATATTCCGAGCTCTCCCCATCTATTTGGAAACCTCTGCTATAGATTATCCTACTGTATTCATTGGCTAGTTGTTCTTTATCAAGTTTACGAAGGTATTCATGCATGAACATTTCTTTTGCTGTTGCCGATCGTCTACCATATGGAATAACTAAGAAACCATGAACTGTTGTGTTCTGTGCTCAACTGCGCATTCATGCATTGTCTTGTGTCTCCTCCCCTGCAGGAAGAAGATTGTGCATCGGATCGGATGCTCGAGAAGAAGGAAGATTTGGTAGAGAGGCTGATGCCAGAATTGAAATCCCTTGTCCTCGGCACAAGCAAAGAATGAGCAGGAAATGTTGTGTGCATGGTGCGCCATGCCAGTGTAAATACACAGGGCTGTCCTCAGCGTTAGAGCTCCTTTTGCCCACTGGTCTTGCAATTTCGCCCTCTTGGAGTTAAAAGGAGCAGGAGAGCTGATCTTTCTGAAGGAAAGAATCCAAGTCTGTAATACACCGTGTACATTCCAGGGGTTCATGCGACAGCAGAATTACCTTCTCGTGTACTGTATATTTTAGTATATGTTCAGATAATCTCCAGAACGCATTACTAAATTGAGATACTCCGTTTCCAAATATTTGACCATGTTAGACTCTAAACGTAGAAAAACTTTGATAAATGATATTTTTCTAATTTTAGTTCAATTATAACAACATGATACCGTTAAATTTGTTCCAACAAATATTTTTGTTACCATGCACTTCCATAATATTTAATAAATTTGTTCCAACAAATATTTTGTTACCATGCACTTCAATAATGGTTAAAGTTTAACTTTGAACACCGTGCAGGGCCAAATATTTGAAAAAGGGGGGAGTATGTTTTGTTTTTTTTTAGGGTACTGAATTCAGATATGTTGGTTCTCCATTCTATCACGATTTTTATTGGCGATCCAAAATGGGGGAACCAGAATAATTTCAAGGATTGATTCTTATATGCCGCTGAATGTGATGTCTCTTGTTGTTTCTGACAAGGTAGGTCCGGTCCCGTTGTCAGTGAGGACGATGAGTGACAGCTGGCATACAACTGATGTGCTACAAGGAATTTCACCTAATTTAAAGGATTCTCTTGCGAAATGCGCACTAGTATACTCCCATCCTCCTCAATCTTGACGGTGCAATCTTGATCAAACGGCCACGCGAGCACAAGTGGTCAGCCGCTCCATCTCTCCGAGCCGGAGGAAGCGGGAAGCTTCTAGAAGCTTCGCGGCGAGCGAGCAAGCGCACGAGATGGTGGTGCTGCACGTGAAGTCCTCGTCGCCGGAGACGGAGGAGGAGATGGAGTTCCTGTACGAGTGCGTCGCCACCTCCGCCGTCGCGGACGTGGCGGCCACTCTCGCGGCCACCGCCGGCCTCCAGGCCCGCGTCCTCTCCCTCTGCCGCCGCCTCCGAGGTGAGAGAAACTTCCTGTACCACGTTGTTCTTAGCCGCTGCGATGAATGAGCGGATCGAATCGAACTGACGCGGTTGCGGTTGCTGTTGCAGAGAGGTGTGCGGCGGGCGATGAGCTCGAGAGGGCTCTGTCGGAGGCCGAAGCCTACGCCTCCAAGGTCAGCTTCTCACTTTGATTCAGGAGTTTCTCAAATCTGATGTTGTTATTTCTTCATGTTCTGTCGATTTGTTTGTGGGGATTGGATCAGAGAGTTTTGTAGCTTTGAGAGTTCAAGCATATCACTTGATTTGTTCATCAATGTTATTACATTGGATTCAGTACACTAACCTTATAATTAAGTTCCATGAAATGGATTTGGCTATATGTGTGCTTCTGTACTACTACTGTCTACTGGTGTTGTGCTAATACTACATCATCTACATTGTACTATACTGGATGATAAGCTGAGGTTGCACCAGTCAATAACAATTAAGAAGTGCTTATCTTTATCCAATTATTATACCAGCATCGAAGTATTGGTTCGTTTACTGGGGCTGGGAGTGACATGGAAGTGTGCTGTATGTATGCCAGACTGGTGGTGTGTATGCTGGGGCTTTCCTGGCCTTGATTTCCTTTCTTTATTTACTTAAGAAATGAAAAAGGACATGCAGCTTTCAGGGCTTGGAGTCCTCCACTACGCGATTACTGTTTCTGAACTAGTTCAAGTATTTGGCTTGGTTCTTGTTCTGCATTTCTAGATGGGAAAAGGAAAGCTAAAATTCCCTCTCTTTATTATGAATTTCAAAATTTTGTAAGGAGTGTTGTATTATGGATGTCAAACTAATTTAGCATAGATTAGATATATTGCCAGTGTAATAAAATTTTAGAGCCTCCAAGTTGACATGATAATCCCTTGCCAGGGTGTTTCTGTAAAAGATTTTCAGATGTGTCTGAATCTTATTTCAGATGCAAGTGTGGCATAACAGATTCTTGTCAGCCTCGTGCTCTAAGAGAACATATCAAGAACATTGAAAAGACGGCTGCTAATGCTCTACACGAATCTTCTGAGGCTTTGTATCTGCAACAGCCAACATCAGGTCATACATGCATTTAGATAACATGGATGCATTTTGGAAACAGATTATAATGTAAATATGGAAGTCCTGGAGAAAGATTGAATTGCCCATTAGATAGGTTATTCGCATTTTTGTACTTTTACTGAACTCATCTGAATCTTTTTGAAGTATATCAAACTTCATGAGGATTAGTCTCAACTCTCACATTGACAAAGTTTTCCTTTGAGTTCAAAATTACTTTTTCCCTTTTCATTAAAACACAGAATATTCCCTGCTTACTGTTCAACTCATTCTTGTAAGCAATATCCAGATGACAAGCATGACAGCATACAACTTTGGTGGGCTGGAAAAGAGCTAGCCATGGACAAGAAGCTATGTGACTATGTTGGTGTTAATGACAAAACAAAGGTAACATGCAGCTGTAGTACAAGACAATTGCTCCAGTTCGTGTTTTTTACAATTTTTTGTGTTAATTTGTGCAGATTGTTATCAGACTAAGGCAAGAACCTGATGAGCCTTGAGTGTGCTCCTATCCTTTCATTGATCTCGCAGAGTTAATTTCCTTTTGAGTAGTATATGCGAGTTATCCCCATGTAAGTTGTTTTCCATATTCATGACCAAGCAAGCATCCTCTTCAGCTGTGCCATTATGTACCAACTGACAACCTGTATAGACACCTGAAAACTATCGAAGTTGCTTTTGTACCACTTCAATTGCATAAACTTGGAAATATCTTGTGATGCAACTATAAAAAAAAATACGAAATAAAAATATGATGCGTGTGTTGTTCTTTGAGGCAATTTACTTTAGGAGACATTATGTGTTTACTCTGATAGCAGGAATCTTGTGTCTCAGCTGGCATTGCTATCTTGGTATAACCATGTTGCACAAATTTGGAACGGGGCATATTGTGAAATCTAATGGTTAGGTGCAGTTGAAACGCTTTCTGTTTGAGTAGATGATGTTCAAAATGATAGCAGAATGCTGTGTTTGAGTGCCCAGACTATCAAGCTTGAAAAAAGATGTGAGAAGCCAAAGTATTTACGATCTTGCGTTCAAGCTTCCAATTGTGAAATTCTACACGCGCCTGAAAGCAATTTCCTGGCGCTTGCATAGCCATCTCTATCGTTGCTCTCTTAGGCTCCTTCCCTGACCTTGGCCTGTTGGAAGTGATACTTGGACCCAACTCATACCTCGTTGCCAGCAGTCTATATTCCCTGTTGATTGGCCGGTTGGAAGTGATACTTGGTCTCAACTCCAGCTTTCTGATGCACTGATAGAGCAGATTGTGGAATTCAATGATCAGCTCATCGCCATGGTTAATCATATGAGGATCTACAATTTGCAGCTGGCTCCCCAGCTTGGCCTGCAGGAGCTAAAAACTGAGTGTTGCAGTGACATGAACGCGAGCTCGTTAATTTATCCATGGCTAGTCGTCTGTGGCGACATGCTTCTTATGTTTGCCAGTTTTCGCACATATATTCTAGGCAGATCACATATCTGGATGCTACACCACCTCGACATGTCAACCAGGTCTGCAAGATGGGTGAAGATGAAGAAGCTTGACAATTGGGCACTCTTTGTAGGGGTTGATGTGAGGAGCCCGCCATTCTCTTGCATTAGCCCAGAACGACGGGGAGGGGGCAGCAACTGCTTGTAGCCTTGTACAACAGCCATCACTCTCGGTCTTGGAGTGTACATGGGCTGCGTGAAGAACCAGATCCATCCGCCGATCCGACCTTTGAGTACGAAAGAGACTGGGAACGCAGATTGGAGCCCCTCTAGGTGTACCCAAGCATGTTTTATTCAGATGGTCAGTGATCATCGCGCGCAACTACAGCTTGCTGCTCATGGTGGCGTTAGCACTTAGAACTTGGTAGGAGTACTAGTGAAGCTTTTGCTGTTAGTTTTTAGCTGTGTTGTTTAACCTTGCACTATATGGATGTGTACTTTAAGGGGTAGTTTGGAACATAGGAATTTTGAAGGATTTTCAAAGGATAGGAATTCTGTAGGATTGTTTTCCTTGGGGTCGTTTGGATCATAGGAATAGGAAAAGGAAATTAACAGGAAAAGTTTCCTAGGCTAGCAATTTCACAGGGAACAAAACATTTGATCGGACCTCTTGGAAATTTTCCTGCGGCGCGTGTTCGCCCGCGTACCCGGCCATCACGTAGCTCCCTTCGGGGACCTGTACTACCAAACACGGAGAAAACACAAACCCTACTACGGAGAAAACACAAACCCTACTACGGAGAAAACAAAGTGCAAAGGGAGAGGCGGCGGCCGAGTGACGGGGAGGGCGGTGTCGTCCGGCCGGGCAGCCGAGCCGTGGGCAGCTACGGGCTGAGCAGCGCGGCAGCGCGCGGCGGCGGCGGCGGCGGGCTCGCAGCGTGGCAGCGGCGGTCTGGCTCGCATCGCGCGGCGGCGGACGGCGGCTGAGCAGCGTGGCAGCGGCGGCGGGACTCGCAGCGCTCGGCGGCGGGAGGCGGCCGAGCAGCGCGGCGGCGACGGCCTGAATCGTAGCGTGCGGCGGTGGACGGCGGCCGATCAGCGCGGCAGCGGCGGCGGGACTCGCAGCGTGCGGCGGCGGCCGGCGGCCGAGCAGCGCGGGAGCGGCGGCCGAGCAGCAACCGGCTCCTGTGCCGGTTTTCCATTACTTTCTACCTTGATCTTCAGTCCAGATTTTTTTTCCTTGAAAATTTTGCAGTGTTATGAGATGACATTTCTGTTTTTTAACAATGCATTAACCTGGAAAATGAGAGATAAATGGGCCTATTTTCTTGGAGAACAATCACAAGTGGAGGTTTTTCGTTTATGAAATTATGCAAATATTAAGAGAAATCCAAATAATCCCTGGTCTGGATGGCATGAACTAGTATATTACCGGTAACTCTGTTTGGCCCACCATCATGGAAAGAAGGTTGAAAGGTCTATCCCCAGAACTGCATCCAGTATATCGTAAGCAACATACTGCTCACCAACATTTCTCGTGCCACCATGACAATTTCACCAGAGAAAATACTTCAAAAATCAAGTGCTCAGCACAATAAGTAAAAATAGATGTTAGGAAATTGAGTGACTGCATGCTGGATCATGTGTATTAGAAACAAACAAATGAGGCCATTCTTTGTGAGCAAGCAGTTAGTTATGGACATGACACCAAATGCTTGCCAGTGCCAGGTCTGCTGACAAGTGCAATTCAATCAAGATTGCTCAATGAAAAATGCAAATGTTGGTCAATGGAAAATGAAAAAGAAGAAAGGTTTGGTTAGTGGTAAATGAAGATGAGAGTGAGCTTAAAATCTTAACTGTTGGTTCTAGTTTGACATTGAGTATGTGGTGGGAAGATTGGTGAGAAAAATGAATGATGAAACCACTGACAGGAAATTTTGCAAACTACCATAAGCTAGATAAAATTACTTGATGAATGTTTTATTAGTGCTTGTGTGTTCTTGCAATGCTCCCCCCTCTTTTTTTTAAGCAGCAATGTGATGTAAAATTGTGGCAGCCAAGTTTGCTAGGGATTCATTAGGACCACTTGTACCAAACGAATGCACATGGATTTAGCTAATTAGGTGCAGCCATTAGCTACTTAGCACAATTTCTTGCGTGGTCCGGTAGAGAACAAGATTCCTCAAGAGACCAACTCGATTTTCCAATGTGTTTTTAATTGTCAGATGGCTAATCACCATACTAGGTATGATGGGGATGGCTTCCCTGAACTGGAGCCTGACGAGAGGAGTACAAGGCCTCATCAACAAATCGTTATGCAGCGTGGTGATGTTCGGGAGCTAGACCATAGGAGTGCAAAGCGTAAGTTATATTAGTACAGTGATTTGGTTTTCACACGCCGTCTTGCAAAATGATGTAGCTCTTTTCTGCACAAAACATATTTCAGGAGCCACGAAGAGTCTTCCTCGAGCTAAATGGAACCATCAAATGAAGACATTCCTTATTGAGTTGCTTAAAGATTACAATGTTCCAGGCTATAGAACTCAAAATGCTTGGAGTAAAGAGGCATGGACTAATATTGTAAATAGAATGAATCAAAAGTTTAGCTTATCACTCACTCTTGCCCAAGTGAAGCAAAAGGAACAGGACCTCAAAAAAGACTTCCGTACTGTGAAGGATCTGGTGGGTGAGAGTGGTTTTGGCTGGGATCCTAATAGAATGATGGTCGTTGCACCCGATGAAGTTTGGGAGACGTTTGGTGAGTGTACAAGCAAGGATGCACTCATATGGAGAGAGAAATCAATGCCATATTTTGATGATTTATTTATTTTGTATGAAGGTAAGTGTTTACAAGGATTAGTTTGATAGTTTTTTCCTGTTCATGTCAATATTTTGTAACATCAACCACTTCCGTTGGTTTGCAGGTCGTTATGCTGAAGGGAAGAATCGGCACGGCATGGACCATTATGCAAGCAAGGCAAAGCAGTCTTCCCATGTACTATCAGCATATTCACTACCGCAAGTGGCTGATATTCATGTCCGATCACCATCGGCTATACATGTCGCTGATGAGCCATATATGAATTTTCCATTGGAAGAAGAGGATGAGATGGGCAGTGCAGATTCCTCCAAGCAACAACACTCATTTAAAGCCCCCATGCGCTCCACACAGATGCCCTCCCAGTTTGTTACAACACCCGAGATGCATGAATCAAAAAAGGCGAAGAGAAAGAAGGGTAGTGAATTTCAAGAAAGGTACTTGCAGCTCAAAAAGGAAGAAATAGATCGATTTGCAGCCATCGAGGAGAAGAAGCTTGAAGATCCATATAGCATCAACAAGTGTGTCAGAACACTTGAAGGGTTAGATGGTTTACAAATGTCTGATGTGGTGATGGCAGCAGATATATTCAAGACTAAGGAAAATAGAGAACTTTTCCTCTCATTCTCTAGTGATGAACTAAGGCTGGGCTGGGTCAAAAAACAAATTAGGCAGATCCAAACAAATTACTAGTTGGGAGTTGTGAAGGGTTACATATTTTGGGTATTTTGTTGGACTTGGTAGCTATACTTTTGCAAAGCTTAAGGGATACCAAATCTCTCAGCTATTAGCGTGTTACAAAGTATGTTGGGTTTTTTGTATGATGTTTCTACATGTTTGGTGGCTTCAGTTTCAGGATGAATGCTTCTGCACATTATTTTGAGTGGATCGCTGTGTATATTCCTGTAGTAATTCACGCATTTAAAGATTTCTGCTGTTTCAAGCATCGTTACGTACCACTTCAGAGATTTATAGTTTGTGCGTACTTGTGGCTCTTGATTTATGAACATTTTTGGTATTTATCATGCCTATGCACTTGCTGCAAGTCCTGCCATACCTGGCTCAAATATGAAATTATTATATATTCTTTGAGACAAAATGCTTGCCGCCCAACTTGTATTAAAATCCAACAAGATAGCATAATTAGATGCATACATCTGCATCTGGGAGAAGGCTACTTTTGAGTCTCAAATGCTGTTTTCATCCTCTTGTTTTAACTGCTAGCCTGCTGCAGTAACAGTAGATTTGAAGGCTGAATGAACAAGCAAGCATTCAAAAACAGGACCGGAACGACAGGTTCCAAACAAGTAACAGCCTAGAGGAACCACCTCCCAGATGTTGCAAGTTAACCATCGTTGTGTATGTAACTGCCCATCTTATAAGGAATATCTCATTTTGGCGCCAAATTCACATGGTACCGTTTACCTTTTCTTTTCCACAATTCATTTACACGCTGGTCTAATGGATATATAGAATTCATATCAACTGTAAGATGAGGAGATCATTTACAAAGTTATGGAATTTCCTTTTTTCTTGTAGAGTTGCATATTTCTAAGAAATGCCAAGTCTAAAGATGATCGAACCAAATATCACGCAGGAAACAGCAGCTAAGATTTATTATAATTTCCAGTGTCCATCCATATATAAGATTCACAATTCGTACATGACATGTTTGAAGCGCGACTTTTGATTTTCCGTGCTCCACATTAGCTCTCTTTTCCAGCTTTAAAACCCTCAATTTAGATCCCATTGAGAGGTACCACAATTTTGCGAGGAGTAGCCTGATCACGATGTTCGCAGAGCCATATACCTTGAAAAAATAAGTCCAAGCAAGATTTGTCACACTCAGTACAAAAAGTATGACCTACAATCCATATGGGTTCTTAAGCTAAGTTAATTTGCCAGGTTTTAGCTTTCCTGGTATTCTTACTGAAACTAAGCTTGAATATCAGATCAAATGTGCTGCATACCCTTAAAAACTGAGTTTAGAGTCAAATCTAACGTAGTCAATATGAACCTCCTATATACTATTGCCTAAAACTCCATGACTTTCTATTCACGGTCTGAAAATTCTAGGACTTCTTGACGAGCTTCCAGTCAAGTTCGTGGTATCAAAAATATATAATATTAAGTACTGCAAGGAGACAACAAAATCGCCATGATACTGTAGTAATAATGACCAGGTAGTAAAAGATAATCAATTGCGAAACAGACATGTGTTTCCCTTACCTGCCAGGTGCCCATATTGAGACGCCCATCTGTTATAGGAATCCTGAAGCAACACAGGCAAGAGCCATTAATATTTGGACAAAGTAGAAGAGAAGAAAAAGGGAGAAAAAGGAAGGCAGGGAACACATACGTCAGGGCACAACCAAACATTGATGATTTAATATGCGCTGGCATGTCTTCTTCTAGAAATGTAAGCTTCCCACATTTTGTTTGCTATGTAATCCCGCTTTTGGTTTCCTTCTTCTCGTGAGTTATTGAATGCTCTTACATCAGAGTTGTAGCTATGGTCTCCATCAGGCACATCCACAGTCTGTTCTGAGTCTATTTCTAGAGGAGCCTTTCTTACCCATGACATATCTCCATTTTGAAGGCGTACGAAATTGTGTAGAACACAACATGCAACTGATATATCAACTTGCTTGTCAACTGGATAATGTGTAGCAACTTTCAGTATTTGAAATCTCATTTTCAGTATGCCAATAGTTCTCTCAATGTGATTCCGTAGTTGTGCATGACGAAGGTTAAATAGTTCCTTGTAGTTCTGTGGTCTTTGACGAGCTCTTCCTTGGTCTTGCAAATGATACCTAGTTCCACGGTATGGTGCCAGGAATTGTGGTGTATTTGCATAACCTGCATCGACAAGATAAAATTTGTCAGGCGGTACTTGGAACCCATGGTTGATTGCATCTTGTAGGACCCTTGCATCTGAGGCTGAACCTTCCCAACCAGCATGGACATGTACAAATTTAAGATCAAAATCGCAGGCAACCATAACATTTTATGAGAGTGTTTGTTTTCTGTTTCGATATGGTTGTTGACCTACTGGAATAGTCATTGGGATGTGGGTACCGTCAACAGCACCAATGCAGTCCTGCATACGAAGAATTTTTTTATGATATGTTTTTTTTATGAATACTTGAAACAATGTTGTTATTTTACATTGTGACATAGAAAGAATTGGAGAAAAAATTCTTACAATGAAATAAGGATAGAAGTGTAGTCTTCTCATGATATGATGTGGTTGAAGCGAAGGTGGGTATATGTAGATGCATGTAAGCTTTGTAATTGCATCAACCACTGCTCCAAAGTGTCTGCTGATTGTTTCTGCACTGTGCTGGAACCTATCTTGCAAGGTCTGATTACTAGCATTTTTTGCCACTGCATATAAGAATATGGCAACTTTTTCTTCTAATGAGACTTCTCTTGAATCAGCAAGGAGTTTTTTCTCATGCAGCTTAGTAACCAAGGCATGAAAAATTTCAACCTCCATACGGAACTGCCTTTTGCATAGTCTCTCATGCCCAGTGAGAATTTCATTGACGTAAATAGCTCCTGGCAAACTAGATGTATGCATTGGTTGTTTCTCAATTGCTCCCATGGTCGGGAGAACAAATAGCATGAATTCATCTTCCATACGTGATCTTTGTCGATAATTTGGATCTATTGCAATTAGCACTATCCTTGTTCAATGAATATATATGTTCTGTCAAGATATACTCGTGTAAGCTAGGAAGATGTACTAATTTGGATCCATTGCAAGTAGCCTTTCTATATATGGGTTCAAGTTAACATGCCTTATCTGAACTAACGTGAAAAGAATCAATATTTCCTGCGGACTACCAAAACATGCTTTTCTTTTGAATATTAGGCAATGTTTTGCAATGGCAAAGGACTAGTAAGAAATGAGAAAGGAAGTAATGAAAAGTGTCATCTTTCAAGGAATTAGTTCATCATCAGAGAGGGCTTCCCATGGTTTATTAGACATGCATTAATTTTCTACCACTTTCATTAAGTAGTATTCAGTAGCGCCCTGATACCAGAAACAAGCTAAACAAACAAAGTAACTAGCCCAAAGAACCGAAATTCTAGAAGGAGATGCGCATTAATTCTGAAACCTACAAAGAGCAGAAGAAGTCAGTAAAAATCAAGATACAAGAAACCAAAAATAAACTTAGCAAAACTCAAGAAATGACTTTTCCCTTTGGACCAATCCAACGCAACTACATCCAATCGGAACCCAAATACCAAGAACCCAGCTAACTCCAAATATCACCACCAAGGTCGCATCTACCAGACTACCAGCGCCAAAACCTCCCAATCTGGCTACTATAGGCAGCTCCAATGCCACCCACCAAATCGCCCCGGTACTAGCAGAAATTAACTATACCAGCAAGAAATTTCTAGATTCGAGGAAGAGAATGGGAGAAGTAGTAGGGGCAGCCCCGAGCCCTGACCTTGCAGCTGAAGGAGATGCGCTCGACGTCCACCGACACCACGGAGCCACCGGCGTCGCCCATCCCGGCCGTAGGCAACCGCCTCCCCCTTTCCCTCTCTCTTTCTCCTATCTCGCTCTCACCCACCGCCACCAGCCTCTCTTCTTTCTCTCTCTAGAATGTCCTGCTGCTGCTTGCTGCCCCTTTGCCGGTGCTGGCTCCAGCGCTCGCTGCTGATGAGCTCCGGCCTCGGGCGCTCGTCGGTGCTGGGCTCCGGCCTCGGGCGCTCGGTGGTGTCGGAGCTCGCCGGTGCTTGGCGGCGCCGGGAGTCGTGGGGAAAGGGATAAGCACGGGCGGTGGCGCCGGGAGGCGAGAGTCGTTTGGGGGACGGGGCAGAGAGGAACGGGGGCGGTGGGGAGAGGAAAGGGCCTCCCATGCTGTTTGAATTCAATTTTAAAAAATTATATAACTTTCCTATCCTACAATCCAAATGGCATAACTTTTCAATTCCTGTGTTTTGATTTCCTATAGTATTTGAGAGATATATCATCTCAATTCCTGTGTTTTTCCTATACCCGCGTTTTTCCTATCCTGCGTTCCAAACTACCCCTAACTGGTGGTTTTTAGCTCTGTTGTTCTTTGCTGGAACTGACAAGGTTTAAGCGTCTTTGCTATTTCAACGAGGAGAAGAGAATGTCTCTGCATGTGCTTGAGCTTTCGTCTTACAAGCTGATGTTACACCAGCAATATGTCATGGCCTTGATTTCCTCTGTTTACTTGCGAAATGAAAAATAGCATGCAATTTTTAAGGTTTGGAGCCATCCACCATGCCTTGTGGGTATAAAGTTGTGAAGGGGACGCCTGAACATCATTCAACTCCTTATGTCCAGTAAGACTAGCCAAGAAAGATTTACTTTTCTTGTTAAATGATCACCACCGTATAATTTCTGAAGCTGAGAGAGGCATGAACTCAGGTGATAGCCAAACTCATTCTGTAATCAATCGTTATTCACAACAATGTTTCAATTCGTTTTTATCTTTCAACAAAGTAGAGAATCGTGCTCAGGAAAGTAGTCCAACGTGTCTAGCGTTGCAGCCTACATGAGGGGGGCCCTACACATGCCCCGCACCCTTTTATCTTCAAACTGGGTCGACTTTGGCTGTCGTATTTAGGGCCCGTTCGGGACTCCTCCAGCTCCCAACTCCGCGTGCGGAGCGAGCGGAGCTGGCCCGAACGGTTTTGCCCCACGGATCCGAAGCAGCGGAGCGGAGCGGCCCGACGTGCAAAATCGCGGAGCGAGCATTTGGGCGTTCCGCGGATCGGGAAATCACAGAGTTCCGCGGAATTACCCGCATTTTGCCACCGCGCGCGCGGCGGCCCGCCCGCCCGGTACTCCGCTCCCCCCTCAACCCACGCCAGATCCATCCGCGCCCCCGAACGCTATGCCAGGTCCACCCCCCCACCCCGACGATCCTCCTCCGGATCCGGCCGCCGCCTGCCCTTTGCGGCCGCACCTCGCCCCCCGGCGGCTCCACGCGGCCGCGGCCGTCTCCAGATCCGTCGCCGCCGCCGCGACCCGCGCCTCCCGCTCCTCTCTCTCTCCCCAGATCCGCCGCCACCACTCGTCGTCGCGCCGCCGTCGCTCGTCGTCACGCCGCCGTTCGCCGAGGTCTGCTCAGGCTCGCCGACTCCAGATCCGCCGCTGCTCGCCGCCCGTCGCCCGAGAAGCAGGACTGGGCCAAGCCCATGTTACCTGCGCTCCCAGCTGGGCCGGCCTGCTTCATGCGACGGGGAGCCGGAGCGCTGAGCCGAACGGGCGGAGATCCGCGTTTTCGTTTCGGGAAGCAGGATTCGGGGATTGAGGAGCCGGATTTGAGGATCTGAGGATCTGGAGGAGTTCCGAACAGGCCCTTAGCTTCTGACTTCTGGGGCTTATTTGTCCTCCTATGCATGTCTCTTGAGTTCCTATAAACAAACAATTACTGAGGAGCAAAATGTGTTGCATTTTTTTGGATATCTAGGTTTCTTTGTCAGTAGAATAGACTATGTAACATTGCAAGAAGGCTGCAGACATCTTAAACAGGTGCATTTGATTCTTTGCTTCATGATTTTATATTTTGTTGCGATTCCATTCTTGTTTCTGGATTGAGAAACCGACGTATTTCAATTGCTTCCAATTGTGAAACTTTACACGTGCCTTATGGTCGGTGCCTGAATACAATTCTTGGCCCTCTTGCGAAGCCATCACTACTCAGGAGGAGTCAGGAATCATCAAATGTTTCCCGTGGGAAACCAACAGTGTCCAGGAACCGGGCAACCGGCCAAGGTGTGGTTTGGCATGTCTCTCACTGAAGATTAACCTGTCCTGTCAAGTGTCAACAAATTTTTACTAGTATATTCTTGCGTTTTGCAGCCTGGGTCTTGGAATCAAACAAGTGTGATGAAGTTGGTGCCTCCTGTCTACAGGTATAAATCCTGTTTTGTCAGATTCCCTGTCTTTTACCTGTAGAAACAAGTCTGCTTATATATATAATATTACTGCTCTTATCACATGAGCATGAGCTAAGTCAGACTACATGGAGCATTGAAGCACGTCCTGCCGTGCAGTTGCATTTTAGTGTGCTATTACTACCTTCAACATAAAGAATCATATCTTGGCCGATCTGTTCAGTGAAACGTTCATTATGTATTCTTCCCATAGCTTTGACCTGTCAGTCAAACCATCTGCCGCTGCTGCTGCAGTGCTACCAGATGCTAACAGCCTAACAGTAATTCCATTGTTCTTCTGCTTCATCCGCGGGAAAAATGACACATTTGACTCTCTGATCGCTGTTAATAATAAAAATGACTTAGCACCAAACGTAATGGTGAAAGTGACTCCGTGATGAGCTTGATAGGCGTCGCGTGACACCGATCATAACGAGCAACCGCGACGTGTGCTGTCGTGCCCGGTAAAAGTGACAACTCATGGGACCGGGAGCGGTATGCAGGACGATCGTCCTGTCGCGCTGGGCGGGAGCGACAACTCCTATTGCGCCTGGCCACCGCGACTGCTCAAAGAAAGGTGTTCTAGCATCCACAAGAAACTATTCGCACCAGAGCTATACTGTTCAAAGGAACGTATACTGGAAAGCACATGTAAGTACTATTACGTTGATACTTAGTACTTACATACAACTAAGTTGATCCTGAAAAGCACATGCAAGTACTTAGTTACTTAGTACTTACTACGTAATAAATCAGACAAAAACCAACCCACCGAGACATGTCGCGGCCGCTTGGCACGACTGCTGATTGGTCGCGTCGGTGTTCCGCGATGTCGACCCTGTCGCAGGTCCCGCCTCCTATCGCTTCTGGCGACCACGACAGGCGAGAGTCGCTTTGCCTCGCCGCGACGGAGGACACGTGGCGTCTATCCACCGTCACGACGTTACTTCTGCCTTTGTGCTACGAGACGGTCCGTTTTTGGCATCGACTGCAGTCGCAAGCCTAAATGTGCTATTTTTCCTCATCCGTGCCACTTCTTGATTCAAAGTTGCAAATACTTATTGATACAGCAGCACTTGGGTATATTCCTGAATTCTGATTTATCCTTTGATCTGTGGCTCTCTCGTGTTCAGAAGGAAACAATCGCTCTACACGATTGTTCGCCAAGGATGCACACAAACCAAAGCAGTGTTGTGTCATCAGCATGTGGGCCTTTCCGTGCTGTTTATTGCGATTGGAAATCTCTCTCCTCCCAACTTTTTCTCTGCTCTTGAGCAGCAGAAAGGTGAAAGCTTTTTTCATGGCCACCTCAAAGTTCAAACCCAAACGTTCCTTTTCCCTCTGAGAAGATTCTTTGGTTGCATTAGGTTTGCTCCATCATCCAAGGTGCTGTTGTTAAGCCTGCAACTTTAACAAGAGTCGCTCGCAGACACAGAGATGGTGAAAGGAGGGAATCTCTCGTGTGCTATGCTTCTGGCTCTCACAGCTCGTGCTCATCTGGGCCTGCTGTTGTATTGTTGTGCTTGCATGACCCATCCCAATCAGAAGATGGACAAGCCATGGTGGAGGGGAGAACTGGGAACTGGCAATCATCACCCCAAAGCTGTTTGTGCCACCCTATTGTGTTGTGTGGCTGTGTCAGTGGCCAAGGCTACTAGCTTCCAACTGTTTCAGGGTATCTCCAATTCACAAGCACTCCTTCTAGTAAATCAATTTGGTTTCTCCTCAAGATAGTAAGTCATCTTGGCAGGATACCTAGAAATGTTCAAATTATGTCTTGACTAGTTTTTGCGTTTCAAAAGAAAAAAATTGAGAGAAAGTTTCAAAAGAAAATGTCATGACTAGTTTATTTGTTCTCTTTGGACAATGCCATCCCCAACCTATAACAGAGCACTACTGGTTCTTGTTTGCCTTGTCATTTGCCAGATTTACTTTTGCTAATTTATCTGTGGATGGATGGGGCAGTAACCTTCCCTGGTAAGATTCCGTGAAAGCATCCTCTTGGGAAAAGCCTAAGCGCTCACCGTCCATGTGTAAGCAGTAAGCTCAACGAAAAGCAAATACATTTTTTTTGAACGAAAACACAAATATTTTTCATTGAGTATGCATCACAAAACCTTTGTTTTGAAGCGAAGGAAGGCATGGCGAGGTGCAGCGTGGCGTGGAAGTTTGGCAGAGACATGGATTCAGCAATGTATGGGAGGTAGGTGAAAGTATACATGACCCGATTTATAATAACCAGATCGAAATGAATATCTCTGTACAGGAGGTATGGTCAAGTAGTGTGTACTTTGAGTGGAATCAAATCTGCCACCAAGTCAGTGCCACCCTAGCACCATTCATCACTACACTACACTACCCCACAATAGTGTACTACACTACTACAGTACTTGTCAAGCACATGAAAATTGCAAAGCTGAAAACAGTTTAATCCTTTGATCACATAACAAGTAAATGCTTCGATCAATCCAAGCAGATGAAGAAGACAGGAGCAAGAACAACCAGTGCAAATCAAAGAAAGTTCTTGATTCCCCCACAAACAATTCACAAACACATTTGCTCATCTTCACAAACATCAAAATCAGAAAGAAAGAAAGAAAGAGGAAAAAGGATCTTTTGTTCGATCATGGCGTCAGCCCCTGCACATCTCCTGCCTCTCTTGCGCTGCCTCGTTCGCAGCAGCAGCGGCAGCGACAGAGGAGGAGATCCTGGGAGTGTTGGACACCGAGTAGAACACCACACCGCTGACGCTCCTCCTCCCCTGCTGCTGCAGCTGGTGAGATCTCTTGCAGTGCGCAATGGCGCCCTGGATAGCGCCCTCCTCCGACCCGGCGCTGCTGCTCCGCTTCAGCACCGGCGTCGCCGCCCTCGCCCGGAGGAAGAACCCGTCCGCGTTGCCGCAGGACGGCGTCGATGACGAGGAGGACGAAGACGAGGAGGACGAGCGCAGCGGCGAGGTCCCCGGCGGCGGCGCCGCCTTCGTCGCCACGACCAGGCGCACCCGCCGGATGATGCCGGAGAAGGACCTGCGGTGGCTACAGAGCTCGTCTTGATCCAACATGCTCCCCCTCTCCCTCCCCCTGCCGCCGCCGCCATTGCCGATGCCAATATCGCTCGCCTTGGCCAAGAAGAGGGATTTGATGTACTCCCTCGACGTCCACCGCTTCATCAGCTTCAGCCTCTTGGACCAAGAATACTTCTTGGCACTCGCCTTGGCGTCGTCATCTACCTCTGCGTCCGCCGCGCAAGCAGCAGCCGCACTCGCACTCGCACTGGGCGGCGCCGCGGCCGCCTTGATCTCCGGCACATGCACCTGCTGCTCCTGCAGCAGCTTCTGCACGAGCTGGAGCCGCGGCGGCAGGTGGAGGGGCAGGAGCTTGCCCCTGTAGAACAGCTCGTCCGCCGGCGACGCATACGCGGCCTCCCTGTGCTTGCTTGCGCCGCAGCCACCGCCGCCGGTGACGGCGCTCTGGAACTCGAACTCCATGAGCGTGCAGCGCGGCGAGGAGGGGCGAATGGGGGTGAGGTCCATGTCGATGTAGTCTTCTTGGATCACCATTGTGGGGGGCCTCGCCATTGCTGAAAAGCTGAAATCTTTGGATATGGAGGGGGAGAAGATTGGATGAAGAATGTGCAGTGATGTGAGATGGTTTATAGGGTTTTGGGGTTGGAGCTGTGAGAGTTTGTGTTGGTGCTGGGGTTGGTTAGGTAGGGGAATGCAGAGGCACCACAAATGCAAATGCAAATGCAGAGCAGAGAGTAATGGTGGTGGAGTTATTGAGAGAGAGAGGCATTGGGTTGTGCTTAGGTGGCACTGGAGACTCTGTCCCTCTTCCAATAGAAAATGGAAATGGCTGTGCTGAATCATCTTGCTTTGTTTGGCTCATTTTTGTCCTTTCAGTTCCGACTTCCCAGCTAGAGACTATTTTCAAAGCAGAAATTGAGAAACACAACAGAGAAAATGTAGTACATGTACCGCTCAAAAAAAGAAATACAGTACATGTAGTAGTACTTGGGAAAAGGTTACTTGGTTGCATCAACAGAAAAATCTTACAAACATTTTTAAAATTTATGTATATATCATAGTTGTCATAGATACAAAAGAAATTCTCTAAAAATATAAAATTTTACTAGAAATCATATAGAATTGGGGGTGAATTTTGGTGATCTTATTTCTTTGACCCAGAATGTGTTTTAAAAAAAATTATGTGGATGAAATCATACAAAATTCTTTTTAAAATTCTTCAATCCAAATGACTCCTCAGTTTTCATGGGTTTTTCGTGCCTTTCGGACTACGAAATGGAACTATTTTGTGCGAGGCCCAGAATAATCTTGCTCTTGTTTGCTCTTGTATAACAAGAAGGTTGTTCTTTTTATCAAGAAATCATCTGCTTCGAACCGACATGCTTGTCCAGAATCAATTTTGGTCACGTTCAGGTAGATGTAAAATGTTCCGGTTGATAGGTCGCATCCATTCAATTCAACGCAGGTCTCTGCTCTCCCCTTACCGGTAGGAGCAGCAAGCAAGCAAAGGCGAAGCAGGATATGGGAGGCGTGGCGCAGCGTTTCATAAACAAAAGCGGTCAAAAGACGTCAAAGATGTGGCAGTTTTTAAGACATCAGTAAATGAGAGCCGTAGCTGCATCACCAACAGCCTCTGCTACTCCTCCATTGGACGGTAAGCTTTTCCAAAGCCAAGCAACACACCAGCCAAACCACATCATGGCCTCACCGTTTAGCAATTTCTTTTTCTCTTTTTTACGATCTCTCAATGAGTTTTCATTTTCTTTTTATCTTTATATCAGAGATGATTGGCTCTTAGCTTAGCTCCTTGTTTACAGTGAGTTTAAATAATAGTTTTATAATGGTAAAAAGTTGCAGGTATTCATGCAGTCACAAGGGAGGGCAATGGTAACTTGTTTGACCAGCCTTTGGCTTTGGTCCAAAAAGAGGTTAGAGCTTGAACAGTGATGAGCTCTTGGACCCAAGGGGCCCTAGATAAGTGTGCACTCTGCAGTGCTAGTGTAGCTGCGTGACTTACTCCCACATGCTGTGCAAGAACCATTTGTTTCGTAGTCCATCATTTTTATTAGGGTTAATTATTTGTTATTCCTGTTCCGTTGAGCATTTCTTATTAAATAAAAAATTTTCCAAAAAACGTTTTTCAAAGAAAAACTAGCTTTCTATGGCGACTACCCCGTAGAGAACAACCCGTTTGGGATATACACTTAAGTTAGAGTAAATGTTAGCAGTAATTTTTCCAAATCAAATTATAGATAAATTTAGTTTTGTCTATTTTAGATGCTGCTGATTTAACAAGGTATTTTTCACCATCTCTTGTCCAGGTAGTCTTCAAGATCTAACTAGGACAGAAAAAAATGTGTGTAGGGTTCATCCAGCAAGAACTGCAACCTTTTTGGGAAAAGACTGACAGGCGTAGCTTAGGGTTTCATAATAATTGAGCCCATAGGATTGAGATTCCACTAGGATACGAGATCGATGACAACGCAAGTAATAGGATTTTTATAGGGTTAGCAGCCTGTGTTCCTGCGACCTAGGAAAGATATCTCGAATACTTTTTCCTTCCCTCCTTTCATTTGAAGCAAACGAAAGAACTATATTGTAGCGCCCAAGTAATATATTGATTTGCCCACTTGGCCTAGATTCGATGTGGATTCGTGATCAACTACAATGCTAATACAGAGCAGGAATGTTTGTTCTTCTTAATAAGGTGTGAATAAAAGACTAGTGCAGTCAACACCTGGCGAGTTATCTCTTCCATTTTCTAAAAATCTTAAGACTGACAATAGACATCTAAAAAAAATGCATAAAAAGATATGACTCTGAGAGATGGCCCGGGAGTTGCTCGACGAGGGCATAGGGCGGCAGATAGATCTGATCCTTATGGATATGGAGGTGAGCAAATGCAGGAAAAGAGTAAGGGGATGGTGATCGTCGCAGTTATTGTTGAGTTTGTGTCGAATATGTGTATGAGTGGGTTACAAGTTGGACTAGAGAAGATGTAGTATTGTAATAAGGTACTACGGAGTCCTAGTAGGATACGGATAGAGTTAGAATTGGACTCATGTATCCTGACCTCCTATATAAGGAGGAGGACACCACATAATGTAACCAAGCCAACATAGTTGTAACTTGAAAGACAGTTACGAAAGGGGAGGAGCGCCCGTAGTCAAGCCCCGTGGACGTAGGCCTCGTGGCTGAACCACGTTAAAAACGTCGGTGTTTCTCGTTGCCAAATTCTGCGGTGTCTTAGATTAGATCTACGCTTCCGCATGTGGCCTCATGATTTCGCAACAAGTGGTATCAGAGCGTGAGGTTCAAGTAGATCTTGAGGCGGTACAGAGGATCCGACAGTTCGAGATGGAGGACGGCGGCGTGTGTACAAGGCGAGGTGGAGCCTGGAGCGCGTCGTGGAAAAATCGCTTCAAAAGACGCGAGAATTTGCACAAGATTTTTTGTGTGGAAGAAATTCGAGCGCGAGGTGGAGCGGAGAAAAAAAAAGGGAGTTCGCGGCGGCGCGAGGCGACGCCGGGCGGCCGCGTGAGGCGGAGGCACCGGCCGTGCTCGGCTCGCCGGCCTGGCGGCCCAGGCGCACACTCTCGGCCCAGACAAGCGGAGGCCCGGGTGAGGCAAGGCGGCCTGGAGGCCCGGGCGCGCGGCCCAGCGGCAGGCCGAGGTGGCCCAAGGCACGGAGGCGGGGCAGCGTGGGGCAGCGGCCCATAGGCGGGGCGGCCCGAGGCCCGCGGCCGCGACGTCCCGTGGCGGTGGGCGGCGGCCCACCCGAGGCGGCCTGGCGGGGCGCCGGCCTAGGAAGCGGAGGCGACACAGCCTGGCAGGTGGAAGCCCAAGGCGGCGCGCGAGGCCCGGCCGAGGCGGGGGCAACCCAGGCGGGGGTGGCCCAAGGTGAGGCGGCCCAGGTGGGGCGGCCCGTGGCGGGGGCGCGGGAGCGAGGCAGGTCGGGCGGCGGGGCACCGGCCCAGCAGCCGAGGTCGGCCCAGCCCCGGGTGCCGAGGCCCAGGCGGGCGCGCGGGGCCCAGGCAGCGGCAGACCGGCCTAGGCGGGGTCGGGTGCGGCGGAGGAGGCCCTGGGGGGCGGCGCGGCGGCCCGGAGGGGCTCGGGCAGGTCCGGAGGAACCCAGGAGAGGCCCAGGTGGGGCTCAGGAGGCCCAGGAGGAGCCCAGGAGAGGCCCAGAACGCATTGGGGAGGCCCAGGACGCGTTTTGGAAATGTTTTTTCAGCCAAATTTCGGAAAGGAATTCGTTTTTTGGTCAAACTCGAATTGGGTTCCGAATTTTTGGAAGGAAAGGGACTCGAAATAGGAGTCCGGCTTGGATTTAAGAGTCCAAGGATTGCTATATAAGCAGGGGTTGGGGGGAGGCTTCAACGGATGAGATCTCAAGAGTTGAAGCTTACAGGCAACCTGGAGAACACGAGATCCGGAGGAGCAGAGTACTCGGTGGTCCGGAGGTGAGACGTGGGACTCGGCATCAATTGTGGATAAATTGATGGAGGAAAAGGCAGCGGGGTTGGAAGAAGTGTGGGCTGGCTACTCAGGAGATCTTCGACCAGGGCTGCGGAGGCTCGACACGGGAATTGTGGCGAGGCGTGTGGCTGATGGCGCACGACAGACAGAGATAGTCTGGAAAGACTATTCAAGGAAAGATGAGGCAATTATGAATTTGACTCAGTGAGATGACACAGGATATGACTGTAAAGTTTATTCAGCATGAAGAAGGAAGTACAGTTGCAGGTGGAGTCATGGTGAAGTCAGGGAGTAGCAATGGAGTCTCATCGGCGGTTCAGGTAATTGAGCTGCAAAGGTGAATCTCAAGTCTAAGGTACACGGAGGTTCGCGCAAGACGGCTTCAATGTGGCGAATGACATATTCGCCAAGGTGGAGTTTGTTGAGTTTGTGTCGAATATGTGTACGAGTGGGTTACAAGTTGGACTAGAGAAGGCGTAGTATTGTAATAGGGTACTACGGGAGGAGTCCTAGTAGGATACGGATAGAGTTAGAATTGGACTCATGTATCCTGATCTCCTATATAAGGAGGAGGACATCACACAATGTAACCAAGCCAACATAGTTGTAACTTGAAAAACAGTTACGAAAGAGGAGGAGCGCCCATAGTCAAGCCCAGTGGACGTAGGCTTCGTGGCCGAATCATGTTAAAAACATCGGTGTTTCTCGTTGCCAAATTCTGCGGTGTCTCGGATTAGATCTACGCTTCCGCATGTGGCCTCGTGATTTCGCAACAGTTATCATCAGCAACAACCGACGAGGTTGTTGAGGTCAACGGTCGTCGGAGATGATGCAAACGGAGGCGAACGTGTAGGCAAGGAAGGGCGTGGGCTTGGAAGCAAGAGAAGTTGTGGCGTGGTGGTAGGCGAGGCAAGGACATGACGGAAGGAGAGCTGGAAGGAAAACAGTCGAGGCATGGCAGCAACAAAAAGGATAAAGGAAGAAATTGACATTTTTGTGCATAATAGTATATCTCCAATTTCTTCCACTTCGTAGTGGCATTTATACGAATTCTCAAAAACCTACAACTATGTGATGCAAATATCTAATTTTTGCTTTGAAAAATGTAAACAACTGGCTAGTGCAGTCACGACCGGCAAGTCACGGGTCTAAATCCCAGAAAATCCAGAAAATAGGAATCAAAATTTGGACATCAAATGGAGAGACAAACATGTACGACTCGCTTAACTCTCCTTTGCTTTCCCTCGTAGGAGTTGTGTGCAAAAGGGCTCTAGTGGTCTAAAAGCGGTCAAACTAGCAGTAATACTCCATCAGGGTTACGCAATGAAGACAAGGAAAGACAATTAATGATGAAAAAGAAATCGAATCCCACATGATCCAAGTTACTCTAATAGAGCAAAACACTTGTTTCAGGGTCTCTTTTTGATTGGCACTATAAAAAAGAAGATTGGACTGGTTTCGCACACCATCAATCGTGGCTGCGGGTGCTATTTATATACTGATCACCGGATCAACTTGTGTTACAAGTATACATAACAAACTCTAACCAATTCTGTTACAACGAGGCTATCTACTGAATTGGTTAGGATGTTATCTCAACGCACACACTAGTTAATGCTTATCTGCTAATACTCCCCCTCAATCACAACTCGTGAGGTTGAGATTGCGACGCATCAACTGAAGCTGTTGGGCGTTGAGAGGCTTAGTGAACCCGTCAGCCAACTGTTCTTGAGAAGCAACGAACCTGATGTCGAGCGCCTTGCGAGCCACCCGTTCTCTGACAAAATGGAAGTCCACCTCAATATGCTTCATGCGAGCGTGGAACACAGGGTTCGCCGAGAGGTAAGTTGCACCAATATTATCACACCACAGCACAGGAGGTTTGGACTGAACTATGCCGAGCTCGGAGAGAAGTGATTGTAGCCAAATCAACTCCGCGGTTGCGTTGGCCAACGCCTTGTACTCTGCTTCCGTACTGGATCAAGACACGGTTTGCTGTTTCCTAGCACTCCAAGAAATGAGGTTTGCTCCAAGGAACACGGCGAAGCCACTGGTGGATCGCCTGTCATCCACTGCACCCGCCCAGTCTGAATCTGAGAAGGCACTCAGTGTCATGGATGACGGCTGAATATGAAGACCAAGTCCTGGAGTATGACGAAGGTAACGCAAGATGCGTTTTACAGCACTCCAATGCTCATCGGTCGGTGCTTGCATGAATTGGCAAACCTTGTTTATCGCAAACGAAACATCGGGGCGGGTAAGAGTGACGTACTGCAATGCTCCTACCGTGCTCCGGTACTTTGTGGCAGCTTCACTGGACAACGGCGTGCCCCTTGCCCGGGACAACTTCTCAGTAGCCGCCATAGGAGAAGTCACAGGTTTGCACATGGTCATTCCAACCCGCGCAAGGATGTCCTCTGTGTACTTCCCTTGATGCAAAACTAGTCCTCCGGCATGCTTCTGAACCTGAATACCCAAGAAATAGTGCAAGTCCCCAAGATCCTTCAAGGCAAACGCTTGGCGTAGACTTTTGACGAGCTCAGTCACCGCCTTCGCAGAAGAACTTGTCACGATGATATCATCAACATATACCAAGAAATAAATGATGATGCCCCCTTTGTTGTAGATGAAGAGAGACGTATCTGCACGCGAAGGAACAAAACCATAATCATGCAACTTGGAGCTTAAACGAGCATACCAGGCACGCGGCGATTGTTTGAGCCCGTACAGAGCCTTGTCCAACTTGCAGACGTGCTGCGGAAGCTGAGGATCACAGTAGCCCGGGGGTTGTTTCATGTAAACATCCTCTTCTAAAATGCCATGAAGAAATGCATTTTGTACGTCCAATTGCCTCAAACTCCATCCGCGCGAAACGGCGATGGACAAGATAAGCCAGATAGTGGATGATTTGATTACTGGACTGAAGGTGTCTTCGTAATCGACTCCGTACCGCTGCTTGAAGCCCTTTGCAACCAGTCGCGCTTTATAACGCTCTACAGATCCGTTCGCCTTCCTTTTGAGCTTGAAAACCCAGCGGCAATCAATAAGATTGTATGCCGGATTCGGCGGCACAAGATGCCACGTTTGGTTGCGAAGGAGCGCCTGACACTCCTCCATCATTGCCCGCTGCCAATTTGGGTCGCCGAGTGCTTCAAGGTGATCGGCAGGCTCGGTAACAGCCAGATGTGCACCACGCCGACGAACAAGATTGTATGGAACAGTCACGTCCGTGAAAACGCAAGGCTGTCGGGTGTTATTCTGCAGCCGAGTACGTCCTGGAAAAATGACAGACTCCTCCGGTTGGGACAATGAAGACGAGTGCGTGTGCAGGGACTCAGAACCTGGATCATGCACAGGTGCGGGAGCTGTCGTCGGAGACTCGGGCGCGGGCGCAGGAGTCGTCGACGCGGGAACGGAGCCGCTGGAGAGCGATGGAGCCGACTCGGGCGGAGCGAGTGGCGCAGGGGAATCGCGCGCCTGTGCCCCTGCTAGACCAGCGGTGGCATGGCGTTGGGATGTCGATCCTGCATGATCTGGCACATGCGTGGAGGCAGCGTTTTCCTGCACAGGCAAAGGCAAGCATGCAGGCACTAGGCACAGCGGATTAGTAGTTCCATTAGCACGAGGCAAAAGTAAATCATCACACACACGTGCATTCCGACTAGTTGCATCCTCAGCACCATGAAAAGATGTTTGTGTAGTGAGAAGGCTTGGGAAAAGGAGGTCTTCTTCTGAAGGAGATGAGTTGGCTGATGGCTGAAGTTCAGAAAACGGGAAGCTGTGTTCGTCGAAAACGACATCGCGGGAAATATATACTCGGCCAGAGGAGATGTGAAGGCACTTATACCCTTTGTGGAGTCCACTATATCCCAAGAAAACGCAACGTTTAGATCGGAATGCAAGCTTACGGTCATTGTAAGGTCGGAGGCACGGCCAACACGCACACCCAAAGATACGGAGAAAGGTATAATCTGGTTTAGTGTTAAAGAGACGCTCAAGAGGCGTAGTGAGATGAATGACCTTGCTTGGCAACCGGTTAATAAGAAAACAGGCAGTTTGGAATGCTTCATCCCAAAATCTAAGAGGAAGCGATGCATGTGCCATTAGGGTTAAACCAACTTCAACTAGGTGACGATGCTTTCTTTCTGCTGCACCGTTTTGTTGATGGGCATGAGGACAAGAGACAAAATGTGTGATGCCTATTTTGTCAAAGAAAGAATGCAGCTTTTGGTACTCGCCACCCCAATCAGTCTGCATTTTGATGATTTTTCTGTTTAACAAACGTTCAACACGAGCTTGGAATTGAAGGAACACCTGATAAACATCAGATTTATGCTTAAGGCAATAGACCCAAGTGAATTTACTGAAATCATCGATAAAACTTACATAAAAGTTAAAACCTCCGCTTGAGGTGCACGTAGGCCCCCAAACGTCGGAGTGCACAAGCTCTAATGGAAAGGAAGAAATACTGGTAGAGGTGGGATAGGGAAGCTGATGACTCTTCCCCATCTGACAAGCATCACAAACGGGAGAGTTATTGGACTCCTTGGAAAACCCCAACTTGGCATTATTGAGGACATGATCAATGACACTGGAAGAAGGATGGCCGAGGCGGTGATGCCATTGCTCACGACTTGGCTTGATGACGGAATAGGCAGCCCTCTGTCATGCGCCACCACCACCGGGAAGGGGATACAGGCCGCCCTCACTGGGTCCTCGGAAGAGAACCCTCTTCGAAGTTCGATCCTTAATGAGAAAATAGTCTTGGTGAAACTCGAGAAAAACATTGTTATCGCCGGTAAATCGATGAACAGAGACAAGGTTTTTGTTGGTATGAGGCACATGCAGGACATTATTCAACCGGAAAGACTTGTGAGGAGTGCAAATAGTAGACTGTCCAATGTGCGAGATGATCATACCTGAATCACTAGCTGTATGGACTTGATCCTTGCCGCCGTACATCTCACGGACGTGGAGCTTCTCCAGATCGCTCGTGATATGGTCCGTCGCACCAGTATCAGTGTACCACACCGGATCGAAGTGCTGGTTGTTGGTGACGGCATTGTTGGCAACGCGCTCCTCCGGCTGGAAGTCAGGGTCGAAACGATTGTAGCACTTGAAGGCTACATGGCCTAGCTTGTTGCAAAGTTGGCAAATAGGGCGGTTGGCATTATTCTTCTTGCCGCCGCCGCCACTGTTGTTGTGCCCCTGCTGCTGCTGGCCACGGCTACTGGAGTTGTGGTAGCCACCACTGCGGCCACCGCTGCCGATGTTGCCTCCTTGTCCGCCGCCACGACCGCCCCGACCGCCGCGCCCTCCACCTCTCCCTGCTGCGTTGACAGAGACCTGGTAGGATGCGTTGGTCATCTCTTGACGGAGCTCGTAGTCCAGCATGTACGCGAGGAAGTCGTCGAGGGTCATCGGCTCGGTCTTGACGGAGATGGATGTCACCAGGGCATCGTAGGAGCTGTCGAGACCAGCCAGGAAGTAGATCATGACGTCGTCGTCCGAGACCGGGCTTCCGGCGGATGCGAGTTGGTCAGCAATGGCCTTGAGCCGACCGAAGTACTCACCCATGGTGAGGTTCTTCTTCTGCAGCATGGAGAGCTGCTTACGAAGCTGAATGATCCGAGCCCGAGATTGGGACGAAAACATTCGCTCCAGTGCCGCCCAGACATCCGCTGAGCGGGTGAGCAGCATGACACGCGTGAGAACCTCCAATGACAGCGTCGAGAGGATGCTGGACAGGAGCAGCGCATCGGTAGCAGTCCAGGCAGTGAATCTGGGATTCACAACCATCTCCGCGCCTTCAGCGGAGCTTGCCGGCACAAGTCGTTTTGGCGCCGGGTTGGTGCCGTCGACGTAGCCGAGCAAATGATGGCCACGCAGGATAGGCACGATCTGCGCCTTCCAAAGCAGGTAGTTGTCACGTGCCAACTTGATGGTGACGATCTGCCCGATGTTGGGCACGAGCACGCCGCCTGACATCGTCGACCCGACGGACAGAGAAGGGCCGAGAGCTCCAATGGTTCCGGCGGACAATGCGCCGGAGGTGGAGTTGGCAGCAGCTGGGATCGTACCATACAAAAACACAAAAAGGTTTCCAAGAGATCTAAGTCACTAAATTTTTTTCTATGAAGTAGAATGCAAATCAACGAGGCCCTATAAGAATTTAAAAACATGTGTTTTATCTATCGAAATCCTATAAACCAAACAGGCCCTAGAGCAAGAAAAGATCCTTCATTTGTTACACTACGATCATATATATATATAGCTAGACAAGCTAGCTATGGAAGCCCAGTGTCCTATGGTCTATGGAAGCCCAGTGCGTACTATCATCATTCGTGTGCCCTATGGTCTATGGACGCAAAGCTGCTAGTGTGACCAGTGAGTAAAGTGACTAACGAGTAGAGAGGGCCTTTCCGTTCTCTATTGACGTGAGTACGTGTCTCTGCATGTGTCTCTCTTGTTATACGTGTGCGTATGCTTCCATGCATAAGGCCCACATACTCACGTGAGAAGAAGGATGCCCTTAATCATTCACGTAAGCCGATCATTTCGTGTGTTGGGCTAATTTGTGCCAACATACGCATCAGCCCCATGTTGAGTTCTCTTTGAAACTAGGCCCATGTTGACTTATTTTGTAGCGTCATTTCTCGTTTAGTGCCTGTTTGTTTAGGGACTTAGCCTACTCACTCTAACCCAGCATTAAACTAACCCATTGAAAATATAGAATAACTTAACCCAGTATAACCAGTTCTCATAAATTCGTTTTCATAAACCTCCTAATCTAACCAAATAGTAATTTAGTTTAACCAGGTTGGTTGTTAAACACAAATTGATGTTAAACTAACATATGTAGATTAAGGTTTACTAACCTAGTCATCTTAATCCTGAATCAAACACGGCTTTAATGCGTGACTAGGCTTTTCTACTTCTCTGGGTATTTTTGTTGAAGAAAATCAGATCGTTTACCAGCCATCTCTCTTGTTGTAAGAAAAGAAAGCATTAAGTGAGGCTGATAGAGCCTTGATATTTTCAGCTGGAGTAAAAATGATCACTCTTTCCTCTCACTCACAAGAGGGGTTGTTTGTTCTTCACTCCGACTTTGCAAGTGTCACAGTGACACAGTCAGATAGTAGTGTGCTGGGCATGCTTCACAAGTGGTCTCACTGCGGGTGTTCGAGGCAGTAGCTAGGACGAATACGAATTACCACATCTCAAAGCAAACTGCAGTACCAGAACAAATCTTTTGCTTCTTATCAGGTACACCAAAGCACTGGCACAAGGACACTACAGTAAAAAGCAGAGATAGTTGTATCCCTGTCATGTATAATTATTTGCACTCCTGCTTGAGAAACAGTTCGCAGCAAAAACAAGTAAAATTTCAACTCCGAACACCACCTATATAATTCACAGGATAAAATTAAGGTTGCCAACTAACCACTAAAAAATAAGACCAAAGCTGCTAAGTTCAATGTGAGCCGAGTTTAAATGAACAGCCAAGGTTATCTTCCAAACGAAAACGATGACTTGTTTGAGAACTTTTATCTACTTCAGTTTCTTGTATTGGACATATAGCCGCTGAATAAACATCCTTTGGCGACCACTGTTACATGATCTGATTTCTGAACAAATTGATTCATTGATTAGTTACTGTGGTGTCTGAACCAACCACTGTTAGCCTCCTTCACTCGCCCTTCTGCTTCTTCAATCTCCTCTTGGGACCAGAAGAGGTTGTACACCTACCCACAAACTTGAGGACCTCATCGATGAGCACCACCGGGAGTGCAACCAGCAGCACCAGCAGCCACTCGTTCAGGCTGAGCGGCACGATGCCGAACACCTGCGCGAGGAACGGCACGTAGAGGATCAGGAAGTGCAAACCAAACGACAGTGACATCGCAAGGAGCAGCCACGGGTTGACCCAAGGGGGCATCCTGAGCAGGCTGGTGTCTTCGGAGAGGGCATTGAGTGAGTTGAACATCTCGATCGCCACCAGGACGGACAGTGAGAGCGTCGTCGCCTTCACTTTGCCAGCCTGGAAGTACTCGCAGGGATTGTCAAAGGTGAAAGTTCTAGTTCCTGCGGTAAAAGGTGCAGCTGTGAAGTTGTTCCAAGTAGAGCACTGGCCCCAGTTTGAGAGCTGTGAGTAACTGACGAGGGTGTGGCCATCTGCAGTGAGGTCAATACCCATGAAAGATCCATGGGTGTACCAGATGACAAAGATGCCAACAGTGGCAATCCCCCACATAAAGGCCAATGACCTGCAAGTAAGGTATAACCCATGAGAACATTAATCTCAGGAAGAAAGACGAGATTCCTTAAAAAAAGATCAAACAGATAAGTCATAACTAATAGAAAATTGGAAAGATCTTTTACCAGATAACGGAACAAAATCCAGGGAGTGATCAGTGAGTCGTCGCTCCTTCTTGGTGGTTTCTTCATGATGTCCTTATCAGGTGGATTGAAACCTAAAGCAGTTGCAGGGGGCCCATCGGTTACAAGATTTACCCATAGAAGTTGAACAGGTATCAACCCCTCAGGAATACCCAGAGCAGAGGTAAGAAAAATCGAGGCAACTTCACCAATGTTTGAGGAAATCATGTATCTGCAGCAGTGAAGCAAATACAGTCAGAATCCTCACAACGCGCACAACACACATAGGTTTTCCAACAACTGAATGTAAAATCTAGACAAAATATGTATGCAATAGCAATCACGCAATAATGCTCCATTCAGGAACCTCACTGTATGCAACCAACCACAAAACTGCAAGGAGAAGTGAGAACAAGGCTCTCGGTGCACAAACCTTATGAAAGCTTTCATGTTGTTGTAAATAGATCTTCCTTCACCAACTGCAGCAACTATGGTACTAAAATTGTCATCAGCTAGTACCATGTCGGAAGCCTCTTTGGCAACCTGACAAAAGATACCACTCCAAATTATAAACTAAACAAACCATACTTTTGCAGAAATCACTCTGTTCATGTGCTAATTCCTATTCCACAGAAGAATATAAACAGTATTATAATATTATTTGGTTAGCTGAAAATCAATACAAGGGGGGACTTGTATGTTTGAGATCAGCCTAGGTCTGTTTTTGTGACTCCTGCTGAACTTGTGGTTGTAATCTCACTCTGGTGTGAGGTTGTATGGCGAGTATTACGAACTTTACTGACATAATGGGAAATCGTATACTTTCCCTGATTGAAGAAAGAAAAAAGGTGTTTTGAAAGCAGCACAAGATGGTGAATTAAGATTTAGGAATATACCTCAGTGCCTGTAATACCCATTGCTATACCAATGTCAGCCAGTTTTAGAGCAGGGGCATCATTTACTCCATCTCCAGTCATAGCAACAACTTCACCATCTTCTTTCAACAGTCTCACGATCTCTTGTTTGTGCCTAGGCTCTGCCCTAGAGAACAGAAGGCCACCTTTCCTTCGCAGCAGGGTCTTCTTGTCCTCAAGTGCCATGAACTCCTTCCCCCGTAAAGCTCTTCAAGCTAATGTCCTCATCAGGTGAAAATACACCAATTTCATGGCATATTGCCTCAGCAGTTTCTTTGTTGTCTCCTGTTATCACCATAACACGGATGCCCGCAGCTCTGCAGTCCTCAATAGCATCAAAGACCTCTTCCCTCGGAGGATCCTAACATAGTCAAAACATCCATGAGAAAGACAAGTTAACATCATAATAAAAATAGAGTTTTGACAAAAGTATATTACACAAGTTGTGCATGTATCTTATCAAACCCTGGTCCCCAGCAAATAGCTTTTTGTAGATTCCATATTTAGAAACAAAACATATCTCCAATTAGGGGCACAATCTTACCCTTAGGCCAACAAGACCAGAGAATATCAGGTCAGTCTCGATTGCTGCATAATTGGCTGGATCCAGCAAAAGCCTGTGAGCGGGATGGTTTTCGCCATCATATGTCGCAAATTCTCCAAGATCCTCCTTGTAAGCAAACCCGAGGCAGCGCAGAGTTTTAGTTGACATTTCATGGAGACTTGCCAAAATAGCTTTCCTTGACTTCTCATCTAGTGGCACGACTGAACCATCCTGCAGTTGAATGTGGCTACTCCGCTCCAGCAGGTTTCAACAGCTCCCTGCCATAAGGACACAGCATCAGGCACTCCGAATGTAACTCCACAGAACACCAAAAATGAATAATACAGGGCAACTCTATCTAAAGATCAGTGGGAAATGAGTTATAGCAAGAGATGCAGCGTTCACACCTTCACAAGTAAAGTGTTGCTTCCTGATTTGGACACCACAATGACTCCCATTGATTTCCTCGTACGATCGAACTCAAGCGTGGCAATCCTTTTGGCAACATTGCTCCACCATTGGCAGCAACCTGCCAGCAAACGATCAGTCTCAGTCTCCACTCAATATATGATTGTGAGCAGTCTTAATTAAGCAGCAGGTATTAGGAAATACCGAATTAGTAAGTTATATAAAGCTAAGCTCAAAGCATGCAAGCTTACCTAATGTCTCAGACGGATCCAAAGACAACCCATTTTGTCCTTCAGGTAGTCCCATTTTCTCAACCAGAACCTGCAAGAAACCAACAAACATCATCATCATAAGAGCTTCAAAGCAGAATGTCTCCCAACATCAATATTGTCTGGATGCGGAGACACAAGCCAGAACACAATATTCAGTAATCACCGTTCCTACGGCATGATTGAAACATGTGTAACTGGTGGATCAACTACGCACAGTACTCTTGGATCAGAATAGTGCAGCAATAAAAAAAGTGAGAATAGCATGAACTTCACCAATTCTCACCTTTAAAGCCGCCTCAGTGGGCATTCCGGTGGAAACATACTGATTTGAAGAATGTGACACACTGGCATCATTGCACACGGCGGCAACCTTTGCGATCATCTCAAGATTCGCATCCATCCTCCCTGCAGGCCATCGTAAATTTTCCCATCCCGGGGATCATACGTCGTTCCGTCCACCTTGAAACTCCTAACTTTCCCTGCAGCATCACCGATCGCCACGAGTTTTGCCACTGACATCTGGTTCGTGGTCAGCGTTCCAGTCTTGTCGGAGCAGATCACTGTGGTGCAGCCCAGGGTCTCCACACTCGGAAGCTTCCTCACAAGCGCATTTTTGGCGGCCATTTTCCTCGTACCAAGCGCAAGGCACGTGGTGATCACGGCGGGCAGGCCTTCAGGTATCGCAGCGACGGCAAGCGCCACGGCGATCTCAAAGTAGTATGTGCACTTCTCGAAGGAGAACCGTATGTTCCTTGGCACCCCACCCATCAAGCTCAAACGTCAAGAAGTACTTGACATTGATGAGCCACACCAAGGCGCATATGAGGCCAATGATCTTGGTGAGTGCCTCGCCGAACTCGTTGAGCTTCTTCTTGAGCGGGGTATCGTCGTCCTCCTGCGACGCCTCGTGGATCTGCGAGTGGATCTTGCCGATTTCCGTGCCCATCCCGGTGTGCACGACAAGGCAGACGGCGCTGCCATTGACGACGTCGTCCCGGCGAACACCATGCACTCCTTGGCCTGGATGTCAACATCCTCGGCGGGCACGGTGTGCGCGGTCTTGTTGACGGAGTTGGTCTCGCCGGTGAGGGAGCCCTGCTCGACGCGGAGCGTGGAGGTGACGAGGCGGAGGACGCGCATGTCGGCGGGGACCTTGTCCCCAACGCGGAGCTGGACGACGTCCCCCGGGACGAGGTCGCGGGCGGGGAGGCTGGGCACCCACTCGCCGTCGCGGAGGACGGCGGCGTGGTCAGACTGGATCTGGCGGAGCGCCTCGAGGGCCTTCTCGGCGTTGGTTTCCTGCCAGACGCCGACGGCGGCGTTGACGACGAGGATCAGGAAGATGACGAGCGGCTCGACGAAGGCGGACAGCGTGAGCGCCCCCGCCGACGACGAGAGTGCGAGCGCGAAGGAGACGGCGGCGGCGGCGAGGAGGATCCGGACGAGCGTGTCCTCGAACTGCTGCGCGATGAGCTGCAGCATCGTCGGGCCCGGGTGCTCGGCGAGCTCATTGGGCCCGTGCGCGCGGAGCCGCGCCGCCGCCTCCGACGACGACAGCCCCCGCTCCTTGTCCACCCCGAACCGCGCCTCGCACGCCTCGACGGTCCGCGCCCACGCCGGGAACCCCCATCTCCTCCTTCTCCTTCACTGCCGGCGCCGCCGCGTCCCGGCCGGCCTCACCCATCCTCCGCTCCCTCCCCTCTCAAGCCGCGATCTTCACCACGGGCGCGCAATGCAATCCTCTCGCGGAATTGGCCTCAAAAGACGCGATTTTTCGGCTTCCAAGAAGCCAATTATAATATAATTTATGATTAACCCCACGGAAGTCGCGTCCAAGACGAGATCTATCTTCCTTGAGGTAGTTGTTGGCGTGCGGAGCCGGGAGTCCGCAACCAACCAGAGCGTCGTCCGCTCGGGCTCCGGAATTCTCGCGCGGTTTGACTTGGGCGCGGCGCGGCGCGGCGGCGGGAGGACGGCCGGACTCTGCTCCTGCTTGTCACTCACTCACTCGACGGGGAGGGAAGGTAGGTGGGGGGTGGTGGTGGTGGTGGTGGTGGTGGGCAGGTGGGAAGGGCATGCGCGGTGCTGCCGCCACGAATGGGAGCGAGTACTTACTTGTACTGGAGGGGGGAAGGTGGCACGAAGCTTCGTGCTGCTTTGGGGCGAGAGGAATGGTGTCTAGGTGGTGCGGTGCGGCGCGGCCACTCACAACCGCTGCCGTGCGGTCTGCGAAAAGGCGAGCGGAGCGGCACGCGCGAGGGCACATCCGTCAAGCTCTTCTCTTCTCCTTTCCTCTCTCCCATGGTTATAATTACTGTGGCATGGTGGTCTCTTGTCATTCCATCCGATGCTCCCCTCTGCTGTCCACCGGGTGTCGCGTCCAAGAACTCACCATGTGTGCTGTGAATAGTGGCGTGCATATACTGCTACTATATTTTTATTCTAAGAATGTAAAGAGTTTAATTTCAAAAGCTGCACTTACAAAACCGTGAAGACGTACTTGTTGTTTCGTAATTGGTACAAACACCCGTGTCTGCAATCGCTAGTAATCACAAGTTAGCCGTTTCAATCAGGTCCATAGCATCCATAAAAAGATATAGTTTTATGACATATTATGACTAGATAGTTATGATTTTGTGAAAAATTTAGCTTTCGTTTCAGTATCTATATTACCTCTTAACAAAATGGTATGTAATATCTTTTTTACAATACGTATTTATGATAGAAATAATGTTTCATTGTGCACCAAATTAACCCTCACAGTTATATCCATTGAAAAGGTTAGGACGTGTATGCAAAAGATAGGATCAGTTGGAGCAACATTAACCGTAGCTGGTTTAGGTCGTGAAATCATAAGTAAATTCGTGGTATGCTTGTTGTTTTTTCTTCTTTAATCCTACACAGTTGCACTTTCATGATGATGTTATGCCTAACATTTTCTATCGTGTTAACTGTACCATACTGCCAAACTCGGAGCAACGGTACTCCGAACAAGCCAGGGAAGTTGGCTGATTTGTGCGAAAAACATCCAGCAACTGAACTAATCTAGGGTTATTGAGGGCACTCCCAATGCATTGTATCTTAGGTTATATCTTATTGAATTAAATAACTGTTTAGATACAGTCTTCTCAATGGCTTATACCTTAGTATTATATCTAAAACATTCTCATTTATTATATTTTATGATCTATACTACCATTTTTAACCTTGTAACCTGTTTGTGGCATAATTCTAGTACATAATAGTACATGTATGAGCCACATAGGATCACTCAAAAATTAATTTACATCGATTACACTGCTAAGAGCTGGTTCCAAATTAAGAGACAGTTTTCTTCTCTTTCCTCTATAACTATCCTGCCACATAAGTTTTTTGTCTAGGTGGCATGACTTAAGAGACAGCTGAATTGGAGCATTGGGACTGCCCTGATAAATCATTGGGTAAAGAACCGGCGTGGAGCTAAGGAATATGCCCTGTGGCCGAAGCATTTCTGTGTTTTGGATTCGTTAAAACGAAAGAGAAGTCCTTGGAAGCTTCCTCCACTGACGTGTCAACGCTCCACGTCACTGAAACAAACGCAGCCACCCTAATAAAATGCTATCAAGCGCCCTGGAATTGACCACAGGTCTGTACGCTTTGCCTTGACTTGTCCCTTTAACCCTGTGCATGTGGGTCCACCTCTGGGGCTTCTAGTGGGGCCCACGACATGGACACACAAAAGGTGTGCAGGGATAGGGCACCATGCAGTTGCAGGATGTACAGAAAGGCAGCAGTGTGAGTTCCATTTTCTTCCAAGAGTTGCTTTGGCATGCACATTTCATCATTGACCATCAACATGTATTTTCTTCCTTTCTTTTTAGATACAGTTTATTTTTATGTTTGATGGTGATAGGTAGATCAAGAAATGCCGACTTATTTCGAGAAAATGAAACCCCAGATATTATAGAGTTTTTAGAATAATCAGTGTACAGGTGTATTTAGGAAAGTCAAGACAGGTTTGTTTCTAAATAATTGTGATATTTTCAATGAGAATGCTACCTGCTAGATAATGAAATATAATTTGTTAGAGTTTATTTAACATAATCCGCAAAGTCAGAGCGGTTTGTTTTTAAGTTTTGCTAACGTACAATCACTTGAAATCTAAATAAATTTTAGTTGATTTTAAGTCCATCCAATATGCTTTGCAACATGTATTGATCCTGAATGACTAGAATCCAAATGAGGGAAATAATTGACTAAAAATTAACGAGTTTTCAATCGCTTATACTATAGATAATCCCATATTTCTATGACAATGTCACCTGCTTTAAACGACATAGAAAAAAAGAAAAACTTACTTGACGTTTGCGTGGTGACCGTTGTCATATTTCCAGTAAATGGATAGAAGCTCGATTGCTTTGTCCGAAACTACACTGCTTAAGTGGAAAAAAGAAAGTGCTTAACTGGCTTAGTATGACGTGTTATCTAAAATTTATTGAAGCAAATTACTACCTTAGGTTTTCCTTTCACAATATTTACTTAAGGACTGCAGCTGCTACAAATGAAATACCAATCGACTTTCGGCTTTAAACCGTATTTTTTTGGAGAGAGCGGCAGGAGCACTGTCTTTTCATTAGAAGAAATGCAATATGCAAAATGCAAAAGTATGTACAAGGCCTAGATGATGTTGCTTGCGAAGTGGAACAACCCGCAAAACCCGCAAGCTACAACATGCGGATTACTCCCCTCTATTACAACGCTAGGCGGGTTCGCAAGAACCCATTGATTGATGTCCTCGAGTGTGAGGGATCCCATTTCTCTGTAGTTTAACCTCTCGTGGTTGAAAATACACTGGTTCCGTAGATCTCACTGATATGTCTTTGCTTTACCTTGTGAACTGTCGATATGAGGCCATTCCACCACTCGTTTGATGGATGAGAAAAGGGAGGCAGTCGCGATGCCCTGGAAGCCGATCCTTGCCACGGTGAGATCCCACACCGTGTAGTGAAGTTACAGTCCTTGCAAAGGTGTGTCAGCGTTTCAGGTAGGAGGAGGCAAAGTTGACACACCTGCTCATGTATTCGTAGTGAGGATCTTGTTGTGCAAGACAAGCCAGGAGAAGAGATGACACTTAGGCTTAGCATTCATACACCATATCTTCTTAGCTTCGAATCTAGGGGATCCCCAAATTGGGTCACATATGCCAAGCTTGCGGAATATTCGCCGGAAGCAGTCCACTTCTAGTTGATGGTGTCTGGGGTGTGCGGGACGAGCTGGGCTATACCAAGGATGGTTGCCAAGTCGATGAACTCCAGGAGCTGCCAGGGTTGCAAAAACCTGGAGACGAACTTGATCCAATTGTCATTTTGTATTTCCACCGTTCTACCTTTATGAGTGGCAATCTTGAAAATTTCTAGAGCTCAATCACGAAGGACCTTGTCTCGATCCAAGTGTTGTGCTAGAAGAGGATCTTTCCACCGTCCCCAACCGAGATGATGGTGGAACCATGGAAAAGGGTCATGTTCACAGCATCACATGGCACTTGGGACCCTACCCAAGGCCTCTTTGTGTTGGTCCACTAGAACTATGGCCATCAAAATCGCAACCTATAGCCAAACCTCTCAAGATCAAGCATTCCCATACCGCCAAACTACTTGGGTCGGCAAACAGTCTTTCAGTTGAAACTGCATCTTGGGCTCCTAAGTGGGTTTTGATAATTAATGATAAATGATTAAACTGTATTCAGTTTTTAGCCCCTCAAGTGAAGTTTAACTGGCATTGGTGACCCCCCAAAGATTGAAAAGAAGACGGCAAAAGTTCATCAAGAATAGATACTTTTCCTAAGGTTTACCGTGATTTGGATAATCACATTGAGTATAGGAAATGCCATATTATTAATAGGAATTCGTCAGACTACTGGTGAGAGAGCTTAGTACTCGAAATGCTCAACACGTGAGTTGAATCTCTATCGTTATGAGAGAGAGCATATGTTTCTAGTGTCTCGGAGTGTCTGGACATGCCTAAGAGAATCGAGCTAAGGCTTCGGGAGCGTTGCTTCGAAGATTTCAATTCTCTGTTCCTTGTGGGGGCAGCTAGAAGAGGCACAACCTGAGGCGCGGGGAGACAAGAAGGCAGGCTACAAAGGTCGCCGCCGGCAGGGGTAGGTGGATCTGAGTCTGGCTCGATCATTGCAGAGGTCGTGGGAGCTCTTGCTCGCAAAGGTCATATTTTCTGTACTATTTTTTAATTGTGTGGTGTAAACCGTATTTGACTTGTCTTCCACCACCCAAAATATGTAAATCAATCAAAATTCTTACTTTTAGGCACTATTTCAATCTTCTTCAGAAAAGATCCATGAGAAAAGATCCATCGTGAAATGCGAGTTGAATTATGAAACCATGATGTATTCCCCGAATTTTATTTATTTAGAAAAATCCTTATATTAAGATTTTATCAGGATAAAATAGCACGTATGTAATATTCCATCCGTTCAGAAATATAAGACGTATTTTGATTGGTTAAGAAAAAGCTTTGATCAATAATTACTCTATTAATATATGATTTATATGATACAAAAATCATAATCATAAGTAAGTGCTTTTGAATATAAATCTAATTGTATCAATTTTATATTATATAACTTACATACTAATAAATTAATTATTGATGAAGTCTTGTCTTAACCAATTAAAATACGTTTTATATTTCTGAATGGAGGAAGTAGTATAGACGAGTCTCTCCTTTAAACCCGACCACCCAGTAAACCCGAGGGTCTATTACTTTTGCACATTTGATTTGTCTCCGACCACGCAACAGATACAAATCAATCAAATTCGGGGGTCTCTTTCCACGGACAATCATCGATCATTTGAAACTTCTATCTACTTCCATATTCTCCATAAAATTTCTTCAGAAAAGATTGGTAAAGAGATAATGACAGAGAGAAAGAAAGGCCAGCTGGACTTTTGAAACCGGTTACCATCTTTGGATCTTTCTTTCTGTCTCTTTGTTTCCTGCACAAGTCTTCCAAGACCCTGCAGGTACGAACAAAAACAGAGTTCCTTCGCCGAAGAGTGACACGTCGTCCAGATCAAACGGCCATGAACATCCAACCATATTACCCTCTCTATTACCCAGGCCTGCCTAGCTCGCATGCCTTTTGGCGATAGCAGTACTACGGACGTAAAATCCGAGGCTGCTAGATAGCTAAAGTCAATGCTATCTTGAGGATGCGTAAAACGTCCGCATCTGCATTACACGACGATCGCTTTCTTTCTTTATTTTCTACTGTTGTCTGTTGTTTTTGTCGAGGAACGAAACAAAACTACAGGAGAAAATGTTGTCCAGTGATTCTACGAGAGTGAGAGAGAGGTTGACGATACTGCCCTCGGCTACCAGTCATGGAACAAACTCTTCGTTTTCTGCAAGGGCTCGGAGGTATCTTATCGGGATGGGAATGAACCATGTTTTGGTACAAATGCTGTGGGACATAAGAGATGCTAATGCTCTTTTCAGAAGGATAAAAGTCACAATGGGTCTGCGTTATCATGAGATCAAATGTTACAAGCACCCCCTGAATGACAAAACTGCCCTCAACTGAAAGATAGAATCACATGTTTGCCACTCAGTACACCTGTTGAGCACTTCTACCAAGAGCCAGACAGGTGACTTGCCCCTTCTCTCAAGTCTCAAGGAGGCCGATCGAGACGATGCTCGGAGTATATATGAAGTAGATAAGCATTCTGATTCTCCAGGGACAGATAACGCTCTGCCCGTAAATTTTAGTTAACAAATATGATTATTTCGGTCAAATAGTTCGCATATGTCTAAAATACAGCACACATTATTTTTTTCACAGCTAACAACTAGTCATACTTTTTAACAAAAACTTATAGGTATTTATTGCATAGCATAACGTGTATATACAAATTATTTTCATAATTTTAAAAAAATTATATGCACATCTTTTTACATAACTAGTGTAAAGTGGAATATTATTATGCCGAATTTAGTGTAAAATGAAAATTCTTGTAAATTCTAGTGTAATGTGATACAAATGGTGATCTATCTGGTACAAAGTATAATTTACTCTATTAATACTAATTTGTTTTTAACTCTGAAGAAGAATGATCACTCATCACGGCAGTTAATTTTATGGAAAGTATCGTGCGAGAACAGGGTAAGGAAGTTGCATGCACATACAGTTAGGGAACTGCTTGCAAGCAACGCACCAATGACTGAGACATCTCGTACTTTGCTTTGGTTCCACTCAACCACACGTCCCCGTTTGCAATCTACGTACGTGCGTGTGCGTGCATCTTTCAAGCTGCTAATTGAGCATCATGGGAGCATATACTCCAATGATTAAAGAGAACCCTAAAGAATGCTTAGATCATCAAACAACGTACCAGCGTGAAGAACTATATATCATCTGTGTGAAAAAACATGATTAACTATATAGAATTTCATTAGAAAAATGTTGGTAGCTAGTGCTAATCTTACTTTAGCGTGGTTCCCAATCAGGCGTGACTAATTTCGATATTAGAATATGCATCCTTGCTCTCTGCTTCCGGGAAACTTCCGAGGCTCTTTTGTATCCCGATGATTCTACCAAGTCTGCTAAAACTAGTATAAACATGATCATGGAGGCATGGACTAATATATAGTAGTAGTTTCTTAATCCAAATGGGAGACGAGCTAGACGAGGTTTGTCTAGCTTAATTAATCCTGTGGACCACCATCATTTTAATTTTTTCTTGTATATAAACAGCTTGTGGGGTATGCATGGAGAAATGGTCATCAAGTTGCTGTCTCGTTACCAACTTTTAGTACAAATTTAGATCTGTTACTAATTAAAGATGTGCAGATTTACTAAACATTAACATTATACCATTGGAGGTGTGCAGATTTGCTAAACATTAACATTATACCATTGGAGGTGTGCAGATTTACTAAACATTAACATTATACCATTGGAAGTTTGCTTGGTTCAGCTGAAGTTCACATCGCGACCATCCTAAGGTAGAAGACCACCTCGAATGTGTGAAGCCTGCCGGCCATTACGAGAAATTTAGATCAAGCCAGTTTTGGATACTGGATGTTGCAAGTCCTTGTCAACGAACGTAAAAGATGATTAACGTGAGCGACAAGTTGTGCCAAGAACATTTTGCTCACTACTTCAGAGTTCAAGGCGTTGCTTTCACAAGTACATAGTCGTCCAACCACGGGAGTCCGTGTACTAAGCTTTCACTGGAAAATTTCATAGAAACTCACGAGCCAATATCACACGTACGCACATATATGGTTTCTTTACCAACAAGTATAGGCATTTTTTTCTTCCTTTAAAGTCAATTAGAAGATTAGTGCGACGAAGATGACATGTAACGTTAGGTAGGTCGGATTTTCAATAGCTATATGCATTGATTGGTGTAGAGGTTAAGAGAATTCTCTCTTGCATTATCTAAGAAAAGACGAGAATGTCGATTGGTTGTCTGGAGAAGCGACTTTGGACTGCGTTCAGTAATAAAGTTTGCTCCATCCTCGTATTCCAAGCGTGTGAAAATGAACACAATCCAGTGTGTGCGTGTTACTGACAGGTGGTAATTTCTCATGTTGCCGTGTGCACGTCCTTTGTACTCCAAAGAAAGATGCATTACATACATAGACAAATTATTGCCTTAATGGCCTCCAAAGTGCCAATGTCCTGTCCGGTCGAGTTGCTTGTGGCAGGAAACATTAGTGTGATTTGGAAACTGATGTGATGGACTAATCCTAGGCTAATTAAACCATAAAAACGCAGCTAATGCCTTTTCGTACGACAGTGTCGTAGGTGGCCGTACGGACGGTGAAACATGAACCGAAGGCATTATTTATTTTTCTTTTATCGGTAACCTGGCTAAGTCCAGGGGACATGATGATCGAAGAAGCAACGAGCAGGTGAACTCTGACAGCGATCCGACGCATGCATTAGGAGGCTTCAGGTTTACTTCTTGTTCGATCCAACGGTCGCACCCGTCTCTCGCCTCGATCTCGACCGTTCAACAGTAACACATTGCATCTCTCCATCAGCATCTTCAAATCAGATGTAAGAAAAGAGATTACAAAAAAGTGAAAGCTATTAGTATTCCAAAAGCGAGCGTGATTTGGCTCCATTTAACATGGTCCAGCACCGTACAACTCTTGTGTGTGTGTGTGTGTGAGAGAGAGAGAGAGAGAGAGAGAGATGAGGAGAAAAGCTAGCAAATTAAGGTGATGTAAGTAAGATGGATCTGCATTATGCATCTAACCAATTAATTAATCAAAGGCAACGCAACGCAACAGCTAGTTAAAGTTGATGGATCTGATGGTCTGTGTAGTAGCTAATCAGAGGCATGGCGAGTATTGATCTCTACTAACAAAAGTGACAGCTATATAGATCTGCAAGATTAATTAATTAACTCGGTGATTAAGGGGCTAACTAAAGATGGATGTGATCCGCAAGCAAGAATGATTCTCCGGTTCGATGCGATCGTAGAGCTCTCCTTCCAGTGAGCTTCCTAGACGTACGGAGGGATTCCAAGAGTAAGTGTGAGTGCCAAGCTGCTAACTGACATAATTATGCAATGTACGTACCTATAGTAACTCACAGCCGTTTAATTAGTTAAGAGAGATTAGCAAAAGAAGTAGTAGCTCCTCGATCACAGCTTAATTAACACGTACTGTACGGTAGTAGTACGTACACACATGGGAACAAAAAAAATAAGTGCAACAGTTCGCAAACAAATGCACGTACTAGTTGTGTACACTTGTACTGGTATATTTTTTTACAGATACGCACTCACGTGAGCGAGCGATGAGTCCAGCTTAGCAGCTGCAGGGCCATGCACGGAGTGAAACGAACAGATCGAATAACAATCAGGCAGATGAACAGATTTGGTCGGACAAAACCGAGCTGTTGTTGATCGGTGCAGGTTTGGCACCAACAAGTGAATCGATCACCGTGAGTTCACCGGTAATTAAACTAGTAATGCACAACAAGTTGCTGCTCCAGCAAGGCAGGAATATATATTAACAACGAGAGCAGTGCACGCAGCTTTCCATGTGAAAACTGAAAACTGGCCCTAATCAACACGACACGAGCCGACCCCAGTGTTAATTAGTAATTACTAATCACGACGAGTCAGATATTGTAGTACTAGTACTATAACGTTGCAGCGACAGCTAGTGTTGGTGCAAGAAATTTAGCACAGGCTGTCCTGTTTTGTCCATGTCGTGTACATGTTGGGAAGGGATCAAGGAAGAATTAATTAATCAGCGAGCCATGCATGCATGCAAGTGTTGCGTTTTCAGATGAGATGGTCCGTTCGATGTCGTGTACGTACGTGTGGAGATGTCACGGAGGTCAGGAGGTGTAGTATTATTATCTGGCCTAATTGCTGTAAATTTGCCTCACGTCTCATCTTCTGAAAATAATAATAAAAGAGCCAGGTAGCATTGCTTGAGAAAAAGATAACCGCACAGCTTCTGTAGCTCTGCTCTGTGTGATTCGCCAAAAATGAAACAGTTCTAGTTTGGGTTGGGGAAATTTTCTTCTGCTGGAGCAAAATTATCTTCTTCTCTTTTGGTGAACGGGAGACACCTTAGATAGTATACGGCCCTTCAAGCTTGTGGGCTAACAGCGGATCAATAGGCAGATTAATCCAAAAGTAAACCCCGAGAGAGTTGAGAGAAGGCCCAGCCCATGCACCGTTTCCTCCCAGAAGACTACTTTAGTTGATTTACGAGTGCTTGCACTTTATGAAGACAAAGAACAAGAAGAATTCTCACCGTGCTCTACAGTTGGATACGATGAAAGCCTATGATCGGGTGGAGTGGCTTATCTTGAGGTAGTGATGCTTAAGCTAGTGATTAGCTCGCGGTCCGTTGACGGCCGCCGCACTCACGACTCCTCCTCGCACCGCTCGTGAAGCTCGACCTGGGCGACATCAGCGATGTCCGAGCTCCCCACCAGCCCCTCGTCCCATGGGCTCCTTGTGTCAAAGTCCTGCTCACCCGAGCACCCCACCGGCCACCGCACCCGATCATCTACGTCGTCTCGTGGTCTTTGATACAACCACCCATACCATCTTCCTCGTCTCTGGCATCATCTACCGTCACCGTGGTCTACCGTCTTCGCCTGCTTCATCTGCGCCTTCCCCAACTACCACCGCCTCCCATAGTGGAGTTGCCGTCAGTTGGACGGTGAGGATCAACAGGGTACGCTCCGGGTTTGAGATCTTGAATCCATTGCCAAGCGCCTTTCCCGTTCATACCATTCCAAGCTCCTAAAGGTCTAGGCATCCTTGAGGAACACCAACCGTAGCAATGAGGCGGGCAGCCACATGCACCTAGCTTGCCGTGATGGAGGCATGGGCAAGGCTGCCGCATGCCAGGCCGTGCCGAGAGCACAGGTGAGGCCGTGAGAATCTAGTCTTCTGCAAATTGTGCCGAGGCGACCCTGCCGCTGTCTCCTTGCTCCGCCTCCATTGCTTCCAGGCACCCACCGCTTACGACTGGGACGCATTGTTGAAACGGCTGACTCGTTTCTTCAGCTCAACGTCTCCTCCGCTAGCACTGCTTTAGTTGTATGAGTGTGGTGGCTAGAGAGTAGGAGTTAGTTAGCTGATTTCATACACAATTATACTTGTATAAATAACTATCACTTAATGATGAATACAATATGTGTGTTGTTTCATCTCGTAATCCCACATGTATCAGACTTCTCGTCCTAACAGACTCGATCTTCCTGGCTTCCGCTCATCCTCATCTTCTTCCTCGCCATGAGCAGCCCCACCTCCAACACCTCCAATCCCTTTGCCGACGCTGCTCCACTTCCTATCTCTGCACACACTCTCCAGCTCATCAACATCCAGAGCCCTCCAGCTACACGACCTGGCGCACTCTGTTCATGGTGATCTTCCACAAGTGGGGGCTTGTTGATCATGTTGATGGACCCAGCTCGACCAGAAAATCGTTGGGTGGCTCTACAACTCTATATCCAAGGATGTCCACGACTTCGTGCTCAAGCAATCGGACACGGCAGATCCATCAAGAGTTATATTGTTTGGTTTCTTTATTTATAAGAGGTCCGGGTATTAGAGTTTGACTCCTATTCTATCCGTACTTATACACACTCTTTGCAGTATCCTATTACAATACTATAACTTTTCCAAGTCTAACATGCAACCAACTCGCACGTATGTTCGACACATATTCAACACTACGAAAATTTTTAATACATGATGCCTGCTTCGTGCTAATTTACAGTTAAACTCCATATTTTATGATAACGATGTATAATGTGAAGGCACGGTACTTTACTTATTTGGGTCTTAATAAGATGTTCCATGGCTGTGACATGAATGAAAATACTTGGTCTTGATTAGCTGCTCAGAAATGCAAGAAATATATCGACTATATAATGATCCAACTAATGCATGTAGTGTTTCTTTTAAATGTGCACCGTCATGTGGGGGAGTTTATAATTACACGTGTCTTGATTGTGCAATCAATTAACCTGTACAGCAATTCTTAGTGATTTTGTTTTTCAAGAAATGAAGCATTTGACATTTGGGGACTATGTAGCAGAATGAGAGCAGATCAGAATCATAGCCGGCTGGATTGTATTCATTTTTACGACCATGTTAGATTCCGATTCATTATTTGTGCTATATAGGTTGCCAACGGTTTAATTTGAGCAGTTTTAGGTCCAGCTTCACCAAGGACAGTTGGCGTAATTCACAAGAGAGGTATGTCTCTTCCATCTCTTCTTATGTGCTCCACTGCTCATGTACTCTTTGCCAGTTACACCTATGCACCAACACATCTTTCTTAGAGTTGAAGAACAAAACAAATTCGGTGAAGCCAGGACAATCAGTAGGAACTGCTGCTATTGGTGGTCCATTCACTCTTCTAAAACATGATGGAACACCTGTCACTGAAATGACTTCTTGGGTAAATGGACACTGCTATATTTTGGGTTCACACATTTCCCTGAAATTTGTCCAGTTGAACTCCATAAGATAGCTGCTGCTATTAATAAAATCAGTAAGTCAATTTAGTCTTGCTTTGTCCATTGGATTCGATTGTGCCTGAGGCAACCATTGTTGGTGACCAGGTAAAGCTAAAAAGATCAAACTCTTGGCATAAGCTGGAGCATTTTAGTTTTAAATTCCAACATTTAGTTTACTAGCTTTTGATGATTTCTTCTACACAGAAAGTGGTGTAGGAATGTTGCCATTGAAGGCTATATTAAAGCCGGAGTTTCGTACACGCGCTCCTCCGGCGCCCAAGAAGAAGAGGAACAAGAAAGTACTTAATTGTCTCATTTAATTTCATCTTAACTGTACTCCTCCTTGTGCCTTGTGGACTTAAAAGCCCATCTTAATATTAGTTGGGTTTAGTGAGAAATGATAGATTTGTGACATGAACTATGATGATCATCTTATTTCTCAACTTATGTTATAGCATGTCTTCTTCAAAATTAATGTGATATTATTTTTTTTCTAAAATTTATATCCATTGCAACGTATGGACACTCTACTAGTTTATGTTAAAATATCTTATATGTAGGCATCATGCCAGGTTTAAACTAGATTGATTTGCTTGATAACGGACTTCTTTTTCCTTTAGTATAGTGCGCATGACTTTTTTTCTTTAGTATTGAAATGCATGATTGATAAGGAGTACTCTATTTAAGAATTTTGACACAACTATGTCCGACTTAAAATCTTTATTTCACATTACCTTATTTAACTACTACTCCCACTATGATAGCTCGGATCTGTCTTTTGAGCTTATGTCTGATGTGGCGCTCCACCTGGCTACTAGACAGCATGACGCTCTTTCTTTCTCTTCTTATTCCTCATCCCACTGCCTCTCCCTATTCCCCAATAGGTACTGTGACACTCCCTTTCTCCTTTTACCCACCCGATCTCTCTGAACAATGGCGACGCCGCCAATTCAATCGTAGAGTAGTAGCAGCATGGTGTCAATGCAGCATGTGGCGAAGACCTCCTTGGACAAGCTCCTCGGCAAGTTTGCCGACCCGGAGGACTGCAAGCAGCAGCGCCCCTCGTTGTTGCCTCGCGTTGTGCTGTAAGAGGTCGTTCACATGGGTGGTGTTGGGGCTCTCCATGAGGCACTCCGATGCGACGACCACGTCGGGTAGAGTTTGAGGCGCTAAGCGGAGGTAGAGCATCGGCGGGTCCACTGACTAGAAGGCCAAGATGTTGCTGCTGCCGATGACCATTGCAACCTTCGCACAACAGGTTGGTACGATGGGCCACACCTGCCATCAAGGTGGAGCCGCACAACTCGATGAGCCAGGCATTGGCCTCCTTCTTGCTGTACTAGGGCGGGTAAGCTAGCTCTCGGGCCACTCCTGTTCAGGGACATATGTTCACAGTGAGAGAGGGTAGAGAGTCCAGATGTCAGGGGTGACATGTCATCTGAGTGCCAAGGTGGAGAGCTACATCAGCTCGACAAGCGGGCCTGAGTTGTGAGTGGGGAAAAGTGGCTAAATTGAGTAAAACTTAGAATAAATGATTTAAATCAAATATAGTTATGTCAAAATTCATAAATAAGGTATTTATTGTCAATGGTGCGCAAGTAGAGGATAAGAAGTGGGATTTACTCTTTTGTTTAACCAATCCAACATCACACATCTCACTACACTTCCTAGAAATGCTTCGAACCCTACCTCATCCACCATCCTCCGTCCCCTACCTTGTCAGCATGCCCCCTACTCCGTCTCCTCGTGCTGCAGACGTGGCCACCTACGAGGCATGTTAGTGGCCCCCTCCCGCACTGTTGCCACCTCACGTCCTCACCTACTAATCATCCACATCTCCAACAAGCGACGTACTGTCGTTGGATCCACCATCCTGTCGGGGTTTAGATCCGGCAATACTGAATATGGGGCGGCGTACGCACAACAGATCAGGATGGGTGTACACGGGACACCGTATTTAGACAGGTTCAGGCCCTCGGGAAGAGGTAATACCCTACGTCCTGTGTTGGTAGATGATATTGATGTATCCCGTATGAGGGTGTGTGTCTATGCCTATGAGAATCACAATTATGAGCATATTGCAAGCCTCTGATGATCTCTAATTTGGTCTACCTATCCGAGGATCTCTACCCGGCGTTATATAAGCGATCGGGGTAGAGTTACAAGAGTTCGGATCGACTTACAGATATGTTTCCTAATCGGTTACAACTGCCACCCGGGATTCCGGGCAGGTACGTGTCCATGTCTTGTACTCCAAGTCGATGATGCGCCCCCGTGTTGTAGTCGGACTCCGAGTAGTCGGTCTGGCCCACCCTATGCCCGGATGGCCAGCTATGTCCTCCTTGACGATATCCGGGTGCTATGTCATCGTCACATCCTGATCCTTTTTTGTTGCTTAAACGAATCAAGTCATCCCTCGCTGATTTGTCCACCGCCATATTACGATTTCAAGCAGTGGCGGAGCCAGGATTGGAGCAAGCCCCGGGCGAAAAACTAAGCGCTTATAACTACCCCAAGAAATACCCCATGTGAAAGAATAAAAAAATATGGCTTGATTGCACTATGAATGTAGAATACTAGAATTTAAACTCAATGCTTAACGATCCAACAAAGTACATAAAATATGACAAAAACTACAAATAATAGTACGGGGATACAAAAGAGTACTAAATCAATTGTTTGGTTCATCTGCGCCTCCCATGACTCGATGAACACTAGAAGAAGAACCCTGAGAAGAACCAACACCTTCAAGACATCAAAAATATAATTTCATAAGGAAAGTCATAAACATCAAGTGAAATAGTTAATCATTGATACAAATATGAAAACTTACCACTACGACGAGGTAAAACCCTTTGCGAGACCTATAGGATTGAAAACGATATAAAATATCATCATCATCAGTACATGCAAATACATCTCGCTCAATATAGCACACCATGCTATAATTCATCCAATCATCACCTATCTTATTCCTCAATTCAGTCTTGATAATGCTCATAGCTGAGAAAGCTCTTTCCACTGATGCGGTTGCAACTGGCAAAATCAATGCCAACTCAATGAGGCGATACACCAAAGGAAAAACTGTGTGTCTATCAGTCTGAACCATCTTCACAGCAAGATTACCAAGGTCATGACAACTCACAAAATCTGGATCAGCTCTCGCTTCAGCAATGAAGATTTGTTGGTTTCTAAGGACAAAAGAAATCTCATATATGGAGAAGTCATCAACATACATCTCAGCAAGTTCAACAAGTTTGTCTTCATCAAAATTAGCAAATGAGTTCCTTGGATCAAGACAAGCAATGCATCTCAACAATTGAGTAGATCTTTCAGCAAACTGATTATTTAACTTCATCTGAGAAATCAAGCCACCGGCTGTGGTTCTTTGTGTTAAATTTTCTGCATCATCATGAATGTTCTCTAATACATTCAAAACAGATTTCCACATCATAACAAATCGACACAAAGTTTTATGATGTGTGCCCCACCATGTATCCTCAGGTTTTATAAGGTTGGTTGCTTGGTTTTACCCTCTTCCTGAAATTTTTTTCTCAGACTCCAATTGGCTCACAATAAAGTCATGTTGTTCTTGGTCTACTTCATCATGTCTCTTACAAGAAGCATTAACAGTGTTGACAATCAAAGTGGTGTAGTTAAAGAAATCCAACACAGAGGAACAACACTTAGCAACAGCAACAACCACTAACTGCAACTGATGGGCAAAGCAACGAATATAAAATGCATATGGATTTTCATCCAGTATCAATCTTTGCAACCCACGAAATTGCCCTCTCATGTTAGAAGCTCCATCGTACCCTTGCCCTCTCAATCTAGACATAGATAAGCCATGTTTAAGAAACATACCATCCAAAGTTGCCTTTAGCGAAGCTGCTCTCGTGTCACCAACATGCTTAATCCCAATAAATCTCTCAATCGTATACCCTTATTTGTTGACATACCTACATAACACAAAGAAGCATAAGTAACAAACAATGAAGACAAAGAAGCACAAGTAACAACAATTAACACAAACAAGATGCTAACCTTAAAACCATAGCCATTTGCTCGAAATGGTTGTTCGTCTATATTTATGACCAAATGGTTGGCATGGACCCATATTAATATACTCTCTTCTAGCAGCATCTCTAATATCTGGATCCAAGTCCTCAATAGGTTTCCTAAGACCGGGATCGGCAACAATATCACCCGAACTTAATTGAACATGAGAAATACCGGGGTTGTCACTTGCTCGAGTTGACTTTGAAGGCTGGCGGCTTGGAGGTTCTCCAATTGCTTCAGTATGTGGAGTTGATCTTGAAGGTTCTCCTGTGGCAATGACGGCATTGGACACCGATGGAAAAAATCTCTTCATCTTCTATTTGACTATTTCTACAACCAGTGTCTGACTACAACAATTGATAACAAAATAGTCCTGCATAGGAGTGAGGAGTCATGACACATTGACACATAGTCACATACAGATGGTACGAATTTACAAAATGTCAAAATACCTGAACCTCACCTGAACCGAGCAAGAACAAGCAGGGGCGGAGCTGGCGAGCTGCGCCTGGCTGCGGAAGGGGAGGGAGACCGATCGGGGAGGCGAGGCGCCGACCAGGCGAGCCTGCAGCAGCGCTGCAGCGGCGCAGCGCAGCCCGGCGGCCGGGGAATTGGGGCAGCCTAGCCGGGCAGGTGCCACCGCGCCAGGCGGGAGCAGCGGCGGTGTGGGCCGCGGGAGGCGGGAGTAGCGGCGGTGCCGGCGCGGCGCGGAAGCGGGAGAGCAGCAGCGGCGCGTGGCGCGGGAGCGGGAGCAGCAGGCAGCGGCGCCAGCGTAGCCACCGTGCCAAGCGGGAGCAGCGGCGGCGCGGGCCGCGCCGCCACGGGACGGCGGGAGGCGGGAGTAGTGGCGGTGCCGGCACGGCGCGGGAGCGGGAGAGCAGCAGCGGTGCGCGACGAGGGAGCGGGAGCAGCAGGCAGCGGCGCCGGCGTAGGAGGCGGGAGCAGGCGAGCAGCGGCGGCGCGTGCGTCTCTTTTTTGCCTCTGCCTCCGTAGTGGGCCGCCCGTACGTGGGGATGTAGTGCCCTGGCCAGTGGTGCCTTGGCCCTTGGGCCTTGCTAGAATTTTTTGCCAGGCCCAGGCCATGGCCATAGTTGCCCAGGGCCCAGCTCTGCCCCTGATTTCAAAGCCGTGACAGCACAGCTAGCGTGGCCCACCCCATTGTCTCTGCCACTCTCTCTCCTTCACTTTAAACTCATACGACTTTGAAATAGCAAATTTATTTTCCTGATTGATTGTCCATTTTACTAATTAACTTTGGCTACTTAAGCTTAACCCGCTAGAGAAACGTAGGCCATCCAACGAGGACCCGTGCGAGCTCACTCCGGTTCCAAGAATTCATGGCCGCCTCCGACAGGATCACCAGGGAAACCGAGGACGGGATCAACCATATCAACATGTGTGCCCAACTAGCTCAATTTTTTAGCAGCTCGGCATTGGCACCAACTCCTTTTTAGCTCCTCGGTTTCAGAAATGTAACATATATTGTTGTGGACGTCTTTAGATTTGAGAAATCATTTTGTATGGAGCTTCTTCTTGTAAAGAGAAAAGAACAAACTTTTGTAGTTCAGTACCGATATTTCTTTCAACGATTTTGCTGATTCTCAATTGACTGAAATTTTCGTATATCTCGGTCACTTAAGATTGCACATTAATGAGTCTAAATTACAATCTCTAAAGTATGTAATTTTAGTGAAAAATAAATATAATTTTTAGTCCATAGATTTATATATAGAGTGAGGTGGGGATAAGAATGGTAGAAAATACTTTGAATTCGAAGACGAGATTTTCTATGTATATAGAAAATATCCTTCCCTAGTAGTATTACAGTTTGTGAAAACTTTATACCCCCCTTTGCACCAGATATTTCAGGAAGCATTAATGTTTGAATCAAACCTTAGTCAACAGTATTTATCCATACACAAGATAAACATTGTACTCATTTAACACATTGTACTCATTTAACACAATTAATGCTTTCATCTATAGGAAATATATGGAAGCATTTAATGCTCTGAGACATGCACTTGCTCTATATAAACACCGTCAAGACTCAAGAGTGAACATTGCAACAACAGGACACAAAATCAGCAAAACGACTGACAGAAAGGAAAAGGACCAAAATATTTAACAAGAATAGGAGCGCCCTGTGCTTGGCAGCTCTCATTGTCATGTCTACCGTTTTCTCTTCATGCGCAATGGACGACCTCGGCTACGTTAAGTTTTACATCGATATATTCCTCAATCCTCTCTTAATCATGAACGTAATTTACATGCATTTAGCAATGTTGAGATCGAGATGCACGGATATTCGTTAGTAGTGCGTCTTCTGTTTTGCTGTTAGTAGTGCATTTTGGCAATGCATAATTATCTGTTGTACAGTTGACCTAAACTAGTGCATCTGACTATGTGAAGCATGCGAGCCGCGTGGGTCACACTGCGATAACAACGAATGCTGGAGAATCCGCGGAGGCGTCTGCTTTGAGGGAAAAGATAAAAACTACTGCTGCTGTGAACCAAAACACGTACCCAAGCTACGCAGCTCGGGATATTCCTGGAAACCATGAATGAGAGCTCTCAAAACGCCGCTGATATATAGACGCCATGCATCATCAGAACCATGGATATGAATGTGCTAGCTAGCTCTTGCATGTTGATCCAGTTGTTGCAGAACCAATAAACCAACAATATGAATATGAATATTAAAGCCTATAGTTGAATCAGGGTGAATTCAACAAAAGAAAAGACGAGTGAAGCAACCTGGGCGAATTTGCCCCAACTGCGCGCCCCACAAATCCTCAAACATATTTAGCAGCGACGTCACAATAAAATAACAGTGTTATATAGTTTAATTGTTAGTATCACAGAAACTACAAGTTTTATACCCCACCCAATTCATTTTCAGCATAGTTGCAATTGCATTGTGCCAGATCAACCACGACCAAATTTTAACTTTGAGATGGATCTTTGCTACTATATGCGCGTGTACGGCTTCATATCCTCGTGCAATTCTGTTGGTAATGTTATAGGTGAATTGTACCACGATATTCCTTCCTTGTAAACGTTAGATGAGAAGCACAAAGTCACAAAGTGCTACATCAGTCCACCAGTGGCAAGAACAGAGCACGAACCATATCCATCAGTTGAATCAATTCAACACACTTGTAATGATCGACAAAGCCTAAAGCAAGAGGTTCCCTTTGACGATGCTGATTATTTCTCCTAAAACGTAGCAGAGAATGAATTAATCTAAGCAGAGAAGTTGATCTTGACAGGGAAAGACACGGACGACGGCGCCGACGAGTCGCCATTCTCGATGAGGACGGTGCTGACACCGGACGGCACGACTGTGTACGCCGTCTTCTCGACGATGCCGAACGCCTTGCACACGTTGAGCGTGAACTGCGCGGTGGAGGTGCTGCCAGCCCGCACGGACACCCTCTGGAACGCCACCACCTGCTTGATCGGTGCGCCGGCCACCTCGGGCGGCGGCACGGTGTACACCAGCACGGCGTGGGTGCCGTCCACGTCGCCGCTGTTGATGACGCTGACGTTGAATCCGATGGTCTCGGTGCAGGCGTGGCCGTTGACGTCGATGGCCGGGCAGGCCGGGGCGGCGTCCACGGCGCCGGCCTTGTAGCTGAGCCGCTTGCAGTGCCGGCCGGCGGTGTCGAGGGTGACCGCGGTGCCGTTGGCGCTGGTCTCGTAGAGGAACTTGGTGTAGCTGAGGCCATGGCCGAACGGGTAGAGCACCTCCGGCCCGTCGTAGAACTTGTATGTCCTGCCGGGGTAGCCGTGGTCCGGCCGTGGCCGGAGCTCCATGGACGTCATCGGGATCTGGTGGATGTACTTTTCCTTGAACCATGTCAATGGTAGCCTTCCTCCTGCTCAATTACATCCAATCGAATCATTTGATTCTTCAAATTAATCAAGAATTCGCTATGGAGATAATAAACAGATAGGATATAGTTCATGGGAAAGAAGAAAGCTTGCATTTTTATATACCTGGATTGTATCTTCCGAAGATGACATCGGCAATGGCATGGCCTCCTTCCCCGCCGGGGTACCCGGCCCAGAGGATGGCGCCGATCTTGGGGTTGTTCTGCGCGAAGGTGATGTCGATGGCACTCCCAGACAGGATCACGAGGACGATCGGGTTCGGCGAGGTCGCTGCGAGATGGATGATCTCCTCTGTCTGGTTCTTGGGCAGGAGAAGGTCCTCCCTGTCATTTCCCTCATTCTCCATGTGCAGGTTTATGCCACCAAAGTAGATGGTCACGTTGGCGTGCTGCGAGATCTTCACATCCTTGCTTATGCCTTCGTGCGGCGTCACATACCGGCACGGCGGCCCTGCATTCGATCGAATTGTTCGTAACATGACTAACTCAACAATTTTTCACAGATTAAACTTGTCATTTGATTTATTTTGCAGTGATTTCAGGCTATAGTCGGACGGTGAACAGTGACTGAAAGTTTTGTCAAGTACTACACAAAAACTGACCTGTGTAGTCTCCATCCATGACCTTTTCCGGCGCCTCGGCGTTCGGACCGCGCACGGCGACGGCGGCGACCTTCTTGGCCTCGAGGGGGAGCAGGCTGTTGTGGTTCTTGAGGAGCACCATCCCCTGCCTGGCGCCGTCGAGGGCGAGGCTCTTGTGTTCGTCGCTGCAGATGTCCTTCTCGCTGAGGGTCTCGTACTGCGGCATGCCGTCGAAGTAGCCGAGCCTCATGAGCGTCGTGTAGAGGTTGCTGAGCGCGTTGTCGATGTCGGACTCGCGCATCTTGCCCTCGCCGACGGCGGCGACGCCGTAGATGGTGAGGAAGTCCTTGACGGGCTTGCCATCCTGTACGATCCAGCTCGAGCCGCAGTCAAGGTCGAGCCCGGCCTTGAGTACGGCGGCGCTGGCTTCGACGGCGGTGTAGCCGAGCCAGGTGGCGTTGTCGGTCATGACGCGCACGGCGTCGCAATCGGAGACGATGTAGCCGCGGAGGCCCCAGTCGCCGCGGATGGTCCCGGAGAGGAGGCGCGCGTCGGCGCAGACCGGGATGCCATTGACGCGGTTGAAGGAGCACATGATGGCGCTGGCGTCGCCCTCGCGGACGCACATCTCGAACGGCCGCTGGAAGGTCTCGACCATGTCGCGCTCCTCGACGCGGGCGTCAAACTTGAACCGGGTGTGGCCGTACCAGTCGTCGAGGTCGTAGGCGGCGTAGTGCTTGCAGCAAGCCGACGTCTTGAGCGGCCGGGAAAAGGGGTCACCGCCGGCGGACACCGTCTCGTGGCCTGGGATGTCCTGCATGCCGCGCACAAAGTTGACGGCGTAGCGGCCGACGACGTAGGGGTCCTCGCCGGGCGTCTCGAGGGCGCGCCCCCACCGTGGGTCGCGCACCACGTTGATGTTGGGGCTCCAGTACGTCAGCCCTCCCTTCCCCAGGTTGTACATCGCTCGAGCTTCCGTCGAGATCGCCTGCAAAACCATTGCGATCACCATGGCATGAACATGATACGTGACAGCACACTAGGGCATGCATGCATGCATGGCAATGGCGATGTGTGTGTGTGTGTGTGGAAAATGTACGTACGTACCTGAGCGATGGATTTCCAGAGGGACTCGTTGAAGGAGGCGGCGCTGTTGATGACGTTGGCGAAGACGGTGGCGTTGAAGACGGCGGCGCGGCCGGAGTGAAGGCGGGGCTTCTTGGGATCGTCGAACTTGGTGGTGGGGCCGGTGCTGGCGAGCCCGTGCAGCGCCTCGGACCACCACTTGTAGGGCGGCAGCCCGACGCGGGGCGCGCCGGCGGCCAAGTCGCCGAGGTTGCCGACCTTCTCCTCCACGGTCATCCACCCGATCAGGTCGCGCACCCGGTCAGCGTACGGCAGCGACGCGTTGCAGTACCGGTACCGGGACATGTCCAGCCCGGCCGCCGCGAACCGCGCCGCGTCGCACACCTTGGTGTACACGGCCTTGCCGGCGCCGCCGTCGGCGTGCACGGGGACGGCTCGCGCGGAGGAGGAGAGAGGGATGGAGGTGCAGATGAGGGAAGCTACGAAGAGGAGGAATAGATGGGAGGAGGACGCCATTGTTGTGAGGATGATGACGATCGATGCAGCTAGCAATGCGAATCATCGAGAGTATATATAGGTGTGCGAGAGGAGGAGAGTTGCATGCACGTCGAGGAAATGAGGCGGGATCCGTAACAGAGTTCCAAAATGCACGTCGAGGAAATGAGGCGGGATCCGTAACAGAGTTCCAAAATTTTGAAACTCGATAAGTTCGGAATGCAGCAGGATTACGCGGAACGTAACAAGATCCAACACGTGCGTTAGTTATCCTGACGTATATCCTAGCTGCAGCGTGATTATCATGTTAATTTGGGATTTTCGTCGTTTTTACGTACGTGTGGATAAATGTTAGGGACCCTGATCATCTACTTGAACGCACGCAGGATCCCTGTATTTTTGTAAGGTAACACCACGTGCGTATGAAATTGAGATTGGATTATCTACTTTATGATAGAGTTAGTTGGCATAAGTATCCACATCCCTAATTTTCATGTATACTCTCTTAAAGTAACTTATGTGGAGGTGGCGAGGCCGAGCGGCTGCTTGGTGATTAATTTTGTTAGTCATTTGCATTCGGATGCCCTGCTTGCCGTTCCTCATGTGGAGGGGGCGATGCCGAGGCACTGCTCGGTGATTTTTTTTTAGATAATGGAAGAATATGTAGCTCTTTCGATCTTTGCATCTGAGGATACACACACCAATACTCAAAGTCTTTACATCAGTCAAAAGAAACCGAAAAGCAGACAAAATAGTGACACGACAGCAAAAGCTGAACAAAACAAAGCCTATGAAGAGGCCGTCAACAAAACTGGGACATAAATCCCCTGATAACCGACTCCAACCGTCTAGACCCAGTAACCATCAACTCCTGTTCCGACGATCGCTGTTGCAGAATAGACCATGATTGCAGCCAATTGGTACACAAGAACAGCGCCTGCAAAGGATTTGTTAGTTTTTTCTTTTTAAATACAATGTCATTCCGGCATAACCAAATCGATCAACGCAATGCAGCAACACCCACTAAAATTTGTGAATGTAATGTTGGAGCAATACCCTGCAGCCAATGCTCAAAAATGTGAGAGATACTTTGTGGAGTGGTATATTAAACGTTATGAGGATCACATGCCAAGCAAAACAGGCAAAATGACAATCAAAGAATAAATGTTGAATGGTTTCGTCGTGCTCACAAAAGGCGCAACGCGTATTGCCAATCCAATTCCGTTTAGCTAAGTTATCTTTAGTTAGAATAATGCCTCGACAAACATACCAAAGAAAGATTTTGATTTTAAGAGGAAGCTTTAAACACCAAATGCGTTTCTCCTGGAACTGGAAGTTAAAATCACCAATTGCAGAATACATTGAGTGAACTAAAAAACGTCAATTACTATGTAAGTCCCATCGAAATTCATCCCTAGAAGTTTTGAGATCAATAAAGGTGACCTTTGCAACTAGAGCATTCTAGACAATCAACTTGGGACCTACAATGGCTCTCCTGAAAGAGACATTAAGGGGAGTCGTGCTAAACACTTGTACAACAGTGGCATGCTTTTGCCCTGCAATGTGATACAACATAGGAAACTAATCCCGTAACATACCACCATCTAACCACTAGTCCTCCCAGAATCGAATCTCAGTCCCACCTTGAACTGACCATGTGCCCAATCGTAGGAATTGACTCTTAACTTTCATAAGACTACTCCAAAATTGGGAGTCTCCTGGTTTTCCTTGGACAGCAGTTAATGGTTTACCCTTGAGATATTTACGTCGAAGAAGGTCTTGCCATACCCCCTCCTCTGTTAGCATCTTAAATAACCATTTACTCAAAAGACTAATATTTTTAAGCATCAAATTCTAAATGCCGACCCCCCTCCTCCCGATCTTTAGGACGACACAAGATACTCCACTTGGCCAACCGATATTTGCGCTTATGACTATCACTTTACCAAAAGAAGTGGGACCTGTAATAATCAAGCCGCTTGTGCACCCCCACAAGGATCTTGAAAAAGGAGAGCAAAAACATCGACAAGCTACTCAAAACTGAGATTAATGAGAACTAAACGACCCCCGCTAGATAGGTGCCATCCCTTCCAACCACTTAGACGTTTTTCAAAATGATCCTCCACCCCTTTCCAATGCTTATTCAGTAATTTCCTATAATGAATAGGAATGCCAAGGTATCGAAAAGGGAAAAAACCCACCACACAACTGAACAATTGAGCGTATTGGGATTCATATTCCATGGCCTTACCGACACAGTATAATTCACTTTTATGGAAATTAGTTTTTAAACCCGAGAGCTGCTCAAAGACACACAAGAGAAGCTTGAGATTTGTAGCTTGTGGTATGTCGTGATCCATAAAAAAGATGGTATCATCGGCATATTGTAACATAGACAAGCCTCCATCCACTAAATGAGGAACCACTCCCTTAATCTGACCATCAAGCTTAGCACGGTCAATAAAAATAGCGAGCATGTCCACCACTATATTGAAAAGAATAGGAGATAAAGGATCGCGTTGTCGAAGACCTTTATGAGTTTGAAAATAGGTGCTGACATCATTATTAACCTTGACTGCGACACTTCCTCCCATTGTAACTTGATCTATCCATTTTTGCCACTTAGACGAAAAGCCTTTCATATGAAGGGTTTACTGAAGAAAAGTCCAATTAACCTTGTCATATGCCTTTTCAAAATCAATTTTAAAAACCACACCATCCAATTTTTTCCGATGTAACTCATGAATAGTCTCATGTAGAACTACGACGCCCTCCATAATATAACGACCTAGCAAAAAAGCCGTCTGCGAATGATTTTTTTGTGCAACGAGAGCCACCCTAGCAGTGCACACTTTAGTGAAAATTTTAAAACTAACATTCAGCAGACAAATGGGTCTGTATTGCTGAATTCGAGTGGCCTCAGCTTGCTTGGGGAGAAGAGTAATTATCCCAAAGTTGAGCCTATGTAATGGTAGATGCCCACTCGAAAAATCAGAAAATAACGCCATTAGGTCTGTTTTAAGTACCTGCCAGAAAACTTGATAAAATTATGCAGGGAAACCACCTGGACCGGGAGCTTTGTTGTGTTCCATAGAGAATGCCGCATCCCGCACCTCCTTTTCAGAGAAGGATGCTATTAAAAGAGCATTCTCTTCGTCTGACACCTGAGGAACATCATCCACCATAGACTCCATCATGGAAAAATAATTTGGAGCATGTGGACCAAATAGATGCCTATAATAGTTAGTGATATAGCCTGATATGGTGTTCCACTCGGATGAGGCCTTCCTCCTGGTCCAATTGGAAGATGTGTTGTTTTCTATGTCTACCATTGGCCACCAAATGAAAATATTTCATAGTGTTGTCCACCTCCAGCAAATGCTTAACCTTTGCACGCTGGTACCATTTAAGTTCTTCTTCCCGTAATAATCTAGCGAGCAATTCATTAGACTGTCGTCGAAGAGTAATGTCCTCATCGGCGAGACTATGTAATTCAGCCCGCTTATCTAGCTCATCAAGAATGAGCAATAGACGTTTCTTTTCTTGCTTATACCACCCACTAGTGTGTTTAGCCCGACCTTGAAGAAATTGTTGAAGTTTGCGCATTTTAAATTGCCACCTGTCCATAGTAGAACTACCCTAGCGTTCGGACTGCCACACTTGGGAGATCATATCAAAAAAGCCGTCTCTCACCAACCAACCCAGCTCAAACTTGAACGAAGGCTATTTATGTAAGTGAAAGGAAGCGCCGGTATCCAACAACAAAGGAGTGTGATCAGATAAAAAAATGCTCGAGTGCTTGTACCGTGACAAGAGGGTACTTTTCTTCCCAACCAGAGCCCATGAGAACTCTGTCCAGCACCTCAAAAGTCGGGTTGTCCATGGAGTTAGCCCAAGTAAATTTTCTACCAGAGAGGGATATTTCACGTAGGTCTAAACTTTTAATAACCGCATTAAAAAAAAAGACCAACGGCATCAAAATTATCATTATTTTTCTCCTCTCGCCTACGAATGATATTAAAATCACCTCCAACTAAAATGGGGAGAGACTCCCGACCATAAGCATTGGACAACTCCGTAATTAAGAAAATGCTCTTTATGTTCCGACTGAGCTGCCCCATAAACTGCAACTAAAATCCACTGAAAGCCATCCGCTTTATTCTTAAGATGAAACTTTAAATAAAAATCCCCCAGATCAATGGAGCGTATATCAAAAACTGCGAGGTTAACCCCCATGAGAATACCTCCAAATTGACCCTGAGCTTACTTTTTGGAGGTTAACCCGGCTCCACATGAAGTCAAAACCTCCACACAAATGTTTCAAAGTAGCATTTGAGAAATCAACTTTGCGGGTTTCTAGTATGGCAATAAAGTCAAGGTGTAATTCTTTCACCAACTCGGAAATTCGTCAATATTTAGCCAAGTCTGAAAGACCTCTGCTATTCCAGAACAACCCTTTCAATTGGACAACTTACAAAGTTAAGATTTCTTAAGCTTACGACGCACATAAGCATGGGTCTTGTGAGGAGACAACACGGAATGGGGTTGTGCGCCCATCTCAAAAGCACTTTCCTCCACCAAATCCGAAGAAGGGTGATCAATGGAGTTTTAGATGAAATGGGGTTGTGCTTGGTGATTACTTTTGTATTTCAAAGCATTCCCTCAAAAATGTATTTCAGTGAGATGATTCAGACCAATTTGTTGAGCAATGAATTAGGGTCCAACCAGAGCTTACTTTTTGCATTACACAAACTCTATCCAACCTCAGTCTACCTTTTTTGCTCTAGCATTTTCTGCAGGCTTTCTTCATGAAACATCAGCACGTCAGTCTCAATCTTCTCTTTCTTGCTGTAATTCGATCGAGTTGCTGAACTTGTGCATCAATATGCAGCAGTGAGCTGCGCTGGTAGTAAGTAGCCAAATTCTTGTTTGGTTGTGTGATTTTGTGTTCATCTAGAAGTGTGGCAAGTGTACCGGTTCATACCAATTGTATGGCAACAGACTCATCTTTCCCATGAGAAGAAAATACAAAACTGCCACTATGTTCATAGCAGTTGCATGTAGCAAACATCAAGACAGACCCTATAAATAGTACTGATCGGCTAGCACCACATCGAAGAGAAACAATTTGTGGTAGCTTTGCCTAACAGCCGTGGATGTCCAGTCCAATCTTTCCCATCAATCTGTGATTCCGTGTGAGGTGTTGGAGGAAAACTAAAGCCGACATGACAACCTCTGTTATGTGTGGTGTCGTTAGGAGCGGCACCTGTCCGGCGTTTGTGTGAATAACCACAGCGAGCAGGATGCTTGGTGCTGAAGTACATTGCTCTTTGTTAATGCCGGCGATTAGTGTCAGCAGAACCTATCCCCTGCACATACATCTGCTAGTTTCGAGTATGGATCCGCGCGTAAATTACTTCTACTAAAATAGAACTCAAGCTGATTACGTTTTCTTTTCTTCTACATCATTTGTATTCAGCTGCGCTGCTTATCGATCCTCCCTAATTAATGTGTAGCGGCTGTTCCATCAAGAATGCGATTCATGCCTTGGATAAAAAATGTATTTCATTGCTGATGATAATTCATTTGTCCCTCCCTGCGATGATGATTCCAGGACCAATTTGTTGACCAAAATGCAAGAGGATCCAACCAGTTAGAAACAATAGATATGCGCAACCTCTATCCAACTGCGCTTTATGTTTTTGATGTCGCAATTTCTGCAGTTGACCTGCAGCATTATCAAAAGCATTCTTCGTCAAACATCAGCACTCCAATCTCACATTTTCTTTTCTGAGTTGTAATTCGATCGAAATGCATCGGAGTTGCTGCATTTGTGCATCAATGCAGCAGCTACCTGTGCTAGAGCACGCAAATTCTGAATAACTTCAGTAACACAATCACAAACCAAACAGCAGTTGTGTATGAGGCAGTCGAATCAAGAACATTATTGCAATTTGGTGCTTGTTATAGGCTTCAGATTCATAGCAGTCGGATGGTTATAGAACCCCTTTTGTGCCAAGATGTAAAAACCGTCGCGATTATCTAACTTGAACACATAAACTAAAGCTGAAGAAACACAGTTTTGCTAGCAAAAAACCATAGGAACTTGATGTTTTGTGTATGAGGCAACAGGATGAAGAACATTACAGTTTGGTGAGACAGGGTGATTCCGTGATTGCAATGCAGCTCAATGAGCACACCAAAAATAAGAAATGCTAAATCTTTCGTTTATGGCATTACAACAGTAGTAGTTTCTTTGGGACAACAATCTATGCATTTGTTCAAATAACTTCTGAAAACACTAATCAACCATGTGATGCGAACTACTGCAACTACGCTCTAATTTATGCTGCAGCCATGACGCATTCAGTTTCTTGCAGGTCCCAAACTACTCCACAACAGCATTCCGATTTATGCTGCGGCCATGATGCATTCAATTGCTTGCTTGCAGATGCCAGTCATTGTCGCTTCTGGTCCATACACCTGCAGTGGATTGTTTAAATCAGAAATCAGCTCGGCTCTGCGGGGATGGCGATACAGAACCACCAACAACAATTGGATGGGTTTTCGCTTATGCATTAACTTTGTTCAGCGCTAAAGGTTTTTTCATAGCAAAGGAAATTGTTCAGTGTGAGTTCTTTGCATAAGATTCTTAGGAGATACCTCAATCGGGACGCCAATTTCTGCACCAAGCTTACGCATTTTAGCCAGTCCAGTTTGGTAATTTGGACCGCCTCGTCGAACATAGAGGTGCATCCTTGAAGCCTTTAACTTGGTTTCCTGGAAATACATTTCAGAGTGAGGTGACAATCAGATGAGTGACAGCTGTGCCAAGGAGATTCCAGATTGGGTGATCTTATATACCTTCTCTCTTAACGCCCGAATGATGCCACTAAATGTGGCAGCAACATCAGTGAAGTTAGCTATACCACCTCCAATGAGAAGAGCTCTCTTGCGGCCATCAGGGTCAGCAGTCGCACACTGAATTGAATAATATGATTAATAGATGAACCTACATGGGGTGAAGAGCAGTACAATAAGAGTTTTCTTTCGGTACCTGGTACTCCCTAAACAGAGATTGGAGTACCGAATAAATCTGATCGTCCGTTTATGAGGGTAAAATAGACATTTGATCTTGCAACTGCAGCAATCCCGACTCGTCTCCTCTCCAACTGATTCAGCGCGCCGCCGCCTCTCCAACCGAGCCGCCTCCGCCTGCAGATGCCTCCACCGGCCCACGCCTCTGCCTGGCCGCGCCCGCCTCCGTCTCCGCCAGTGCGCGCGTCAAGGCCCACCTCGACGTGGAACCCAGCGACGTCGCGCGGTCGGCGAGGACGAGGCCCTCGGACACGGCGGTGGTCACCGGAGCGAAGAGGTGCGTCGTGTCCGGGATGCCAGTGTTCCAGGAGAAGGAGCGGGAGCTGGGGAACGCCAAGCTCGGGTGGTATGGCACCTCGCCGGCGGACGTCAAGACGGCCAGCAAGCCCCTATTCTGGCTTTCCAACTGGAATCTCCTCCGGAAGCGCTGCGTGCACAGCCGAGGGCTGCACCTCTCGCCTCTCAGGTTCCCGCTTCTTAGGTGAGCCGTTTCCGTTTTTGGATCTTGATCGCTGCTGGGATGGCGATTGCAAGAATTGGGGGCGTTTTAATCTTGGTCTGCAACATGAACTCTTGATTTTCTTGATCTGCAAGATGAGTTCCTTTTCTGTTCTTAGTATGGAAGGAAATCAATCTTAGCACAATGGAGCACGCTGGGTTTTTTATTTGAGACAATGCGGAATAGTCGTGATATGTGCAAGAACTGCAAAATCTGGAATCATCTAAGAACCAAACTGATGAATGGTCGACAGGAATGAAGAATTTCTAGGGTTGTGTTTCTCCAATTAGTTTACTGTTATGATTTGTCCTGAGTACGGTATGGTGATAAATCGAGATAAGTTCTTGATCTGAAAAAATGCCAAACAGTAATAGTATGTGTAGGACCTGCAAATTTGAGATAATAGTAAGATTTACATCATCTCAGAAATCTAATAAAGTTGGTTGATAATAATGGAGTGTTCCTTTTCTGTCCTAGTATGGGAGAATGATGGAGTTGTTTTTCTCAAGTTTCGCTGCAACACCTTCGTTTTTTGATTTGTAGCAAAAGGGTTTTATTGCAAGTATGTAGTAATGACAGAGCAAGATGAATCCTTGATTTGAACAAATCAAACAGTAATTGTATGCGCAGGAACTGCAGTTTCTTTTGCATCATCTCACAAATTTACATGATGACAATGGAGGAATTGTTCCTAGTTCCTTTTTCTGTTGCGGTGAAGTTGTATATCTCTGATTTTGAGTCGGATTATTATTGCTAGCATTTGGATATGTCAGATAAATATAGAGTATTGTTAAATCAAGTTAAGTTCTTGATCTGAAATGAATGCTAGACAGGTTCCGAAATGTGTACGATTGCAAAATTAAAGTGGAGAAACCCGACGAGCTAACTGGCCTCCGGCCAGCCCGCGCCATTGCTTGGGCGCGCCTCTGGTCGGCCGCGCGTTGATTCTGCTACTTAATAACTCTGGCTGGTATACTAGACAGCAATCATGTCTAGCTCAGTTGGTACATGGGCAAGGTTGCTAACCTTGTGGTCGTGCGTTCAGACCCCAGCGTGCGCAAGCAAGTTTTTGATTATTTTTAGATGCACCTCTTTTCGTTTGATACTTAAGAATTCTGCCTGGTATACTAAACGTAAAGTCTGTCTAGCTTAGTTGTTGGATTAGCAAAGCTGCTAACCTTCTGGTTGTAGGTTCAGAGTACGCACGTTTTTTATTATTTGCACCTCTCCTAGTTTGCTACTTAAGGAGTCTGCCTGGTATTATACTAGATATAAAAAAAATATCAGTTTTACCCCAATATCAAGGTACTCCATAATTTTTCAGAGTATTTAGAAATGGTACTCCTTAAATATAGTATTGGAGTACCATATTAGACTAGTCATTAGATTAGAATAATTTAACGGTCTATATTTATTCTGGATACCATAAAAGAGCTCGTGCAATAAAGGGTTATCTTGAATGCTTACATCAAGTGCTCTAGCATACTGCAGAACCTCCTCCTCGTTGGGAGCACCACTGTACTCTGCATAATTTCCTAATTCTGAAGCATATCTCAGATCTCCGACCTGGTAAACAAATAAATAACTTGATTTCGTCTACAAGCCTAATTCAACAGATGTGTAGAGCAGTGGAGAGGCGTACATGTTCAATAGTTCTGGCGACTCAACTTCACACACTACATCGAGCACTTTTCTGTTCTAGGTCAGCCACTCACTTGTATGGGCCTAGACCACCTGGGCCAGCAGAACATGAGCTACCATTCAACACTCCCCCTCAAGAGAGGTGATAGATATCTATCATTCCCATCTTGTCACACGCCAGATTGCATTCTTTAGTTCCTAATCCTTTAGTCAAGCAGTCTGTAATTTGTTGCCCTGAACTCACATGCTCTATCTTGATGATCCCAGCATCTAGCTTTTCTTTGATGAAGAATCTGTCTATTTCCACATGCTTGGTTCTATCATGCTGCACCGGATTGTTTGCTATGTTGATTGCTGATTTGTTATCACACCACACATTCACACAACTAGTCCTCAATATCTTCAATTCTTCTAATAAGTTTCTTGTCCACAACATCTCACTTAGCCCTTGAGCCATAGCTCTATATTCGGCCTCGGCGGTCGACCTGGACACAACAGCCTGTTTCTTACTTCTCCACGATACTAAGTTCCCACCAACAAAGACACAAAATCCTGAGGTTGATCTACGATCATCTAGGCAACTTGCCCAATCTGCATCACAGTACCCATCCACCACGAGATGCCTGTTACTCTCAAATAACAGTCCCCTTCCTGGAGTCCCCTTCAAGTACCTCAGAATTCTATACACCGCCTCAAGATGGTCACTCCTAGGTTCATGCATGTATCTGCTTACCACACTTACCGCAAAGGCAATGTCAGGGCGTGTATGACATAAGTATAACAACCTCCCAACTAATCTTTGATATCTCTCCTTATTCATTGGCTCTCCTGACTGAGCTGTCACTTTGTGGTTTTGATCAATTGGGGTTGAGGCTGCCCGACATCCTAGCATTCCTACATCGCTTAGGAGATCTAAAGTATACTTCCTCTGAGATAGCGCAATCCCCTTGGCAGACCTGGCCACCTCTATGCCCAGGAAGTATTTGAGTCGGCCCAGATCTTTGACTTCAAAGGCCTTTCCCAAACACACTTTCAGTCTTGCTATTTCTTCTTTGTCATCCCCTGTGATAATAATATCATCCACATATACTGCAAGTATGGTGATTTTCCCTTTTCCATGTCTGTAGAACAATGTATGATCACCATTACACTGCCCATACCCCATATTACATACGGCACGTCTGAACTTGTCGAACCATGCTCTCGGAGACTGTTTCAGACCATAAAGAGCTTTCTTTAACCTGCATACCTTGCCAGCAGTCTCAGACGTAGAGAACCCAGGTGGGATCTCCATGTAGACCTCCTCCTGCAGGTCCCCATGCAAGAAAGCATTCTTCACATCAAGTTGATGTAAAGACCACCCGAAATTTGCTGCACAGGAGATCAGAATCCTCACAGTGTTCATCTTCGCTACTGGAGCAAAGGTCTCATCATAGTCAATGCCGTAGGTCTGGCTGTACCCCCTCGCCACAAGCCTTGCTTTGTACCTTTCAATCTTTCCTTCTGCATTTTGCTTCACAGTGTATACCCACTTGCAGCTGACTGCCTTCTTTCCTGTTGGAAGAGTTGTTAGTACCCATGTCTTGTTCTTACACAGAGCCTCCAGCTCCTCCACCATGGCCATGCGCCATTTTGAGTCCTCCTTTGCCTTCTTCCAGTCAGTCGGAATTGACACAGACTGAAGAGAAGCAACAAATGCTTTGTAGGCTGGAGATAATGCTTAATAGGAGACATAATTTCCAATATCATTGACACCGAACCCATACCGTTCCTTTGGTATCCCTGCTTTTGCTCGAGTACCTTTTCTCAAAGCAATTGGCCAATCAATTGACCCTTCTGTAGCCACTGACTCATGTTCAGCCTGATCCCCATCAGAGGAGATTGAAATCACATCAGTACTACCCTGTTGTTCTGTCTGTGGCTGATCTAGTTGCTCCCCCTGATGTGCAACACCATCACCACGCTTCCGTGAATACACCTTTAGCTGCTCCTCTTGCTCTGCTGTCCACCTCGGCACACTGCCAATTTGAGCCGGTGCACCATCCTGCACACCAATTTGAGGTGGTGCACCAACCTGCACATCGATTTGAGCCGGTGCACCAACCTGCACATCACCAGTGTAAGTCGATGCTTGTGTCACAGGAGCCACAGGAGTTAATATTGAGCCGCCTAGTGGCTGTTGCGTCTGCTGTGTGCTACTACTACTCTCCCCCTCTTGACCAATTTCACCAACCGGAGACTGGTCAAGTCCTTCAAACATGACACTTAGATCAGTTTTCTCACCATAAAAAGGTTCCGATTCACGGAATGTAACATCCATGCTCACAAATGTCCTCCTCTCAGACGGACTCCAGCATTTGTACCCTCTTTGTCCTAAAGAATACCCAATAAGAATACACTTGACTGCCCGAGGATCCAATTTGCTGACTGACGGCCTATGATCGCGAACAAAACAAGTGCAACCGAACACCTTGGGAGGAACTGAAAATTTATTTTCTGTGAAAATCAATTCACAAGGTGATTTCATACCTATCACCCGGGATGGCGTGCGATTGATCAAGAAGGTGGCCATCATGACAGCTTCACTCCACAGGAACTTGGGCACATTCATGGTGAACATCAATGCCCGGGCCACCTCCAGCAGGTGGCGATTTTTCCTCTCCGCCACCCCATTCTGAGGGGTTGTGTCCGGACAAGATGTCTGATGCAAGATACCCTTGTCAGACATGAAGGCACCAATGGCCTTGTTAACATACTCAGTGCCATTGTCTGATCTCAGTGCTTGAATTTTCATATTGAATTGAGTCTGAACAAGTGCATAAAACGTTTTGAAACACTGAAACACTTCATCTTTATGTCTCAGAAGATAGATCCAAGTCATCCGAGAATAACAATCAATGAACGTAACGAAATACTTCATACCACTAACAGATAACACTGGACACGTCCATACATCAGAATGAATTAACACAAAAGGAGATATGCTTCTGATCCCCTTACTTACATATGAGTTTCTGGTATGTTTAGCAAACTCACACGCATCACAGTTCAGCTTGCTCTTGTCCACACCACTCATTACATCAGGAAATATTTGATACATTTTGTCAAAAGACACATGTCCCATCCTACAGTGATGGATTAGGGCTCTAGTCTCCTTATCCTCAGTAATTGCAGCATGTGCATTCCCTCCCGGTCCATCATGCCGCGGTCCATGTACCATAGCCCCCTACGCCTCGCACCAGTCCCAAGACTCCTGCCCGTCGATCTCTCCTGGATCAAGCACATAACCTTGTCAAGAATTATTCGGCAATCAAGTTGATCAATCAAAGCACTCAAGGACACTAAGTTCACGGGAAAAGCTGGCACATGCAACACTGAGGATAATTCAATACTAGGTGTGCAGCTGACTGTCCCAACACCTGTGATGGGCTGGGCTGTGCCATCTGCTGTGTGAATAGTTTGTTGATGTGTGAGAGAGTGTGGAATATAGGATTTAAACTCATTAAAGTCTCCAGCAACATGCTTTGATGCTCCAGAGTCTAGCACCCATTCAGAATTTATTTTATGGGCTGCTATTGATGCGTGTTCAGTGTTACCTTTATTTGTATAGATAAAGTTGGCATAACTGGTAGGAGTCTCCTGTCCTCCTGCTGGCTGCTTCCCTTCAGCTGAAGCAGCTACATTCGCCTTGGGAGCATTCCAAGAACCACCACTCCCATTCCGACTCCCCCTGTTGCTACTGCCACCACCACACCCTTTGCCTCTGCCTCTTCTGGGTGCTGTGCAATTGCGGCTGAGATGCCCTGTTTGACCACAATTAAAGCAGTCCCTAGTCTCTCGCTGTTCAGCCACTCTGTAAGCAGATTCATTCCCATTTCCTCTTCTAAACTGCAGGCGTACCTCTTCCTGGGACATCGCAGCAATGGCTTCATCTAGAGATGCAAGCTTTGACTGATGTAGCAGTGTAGCATGCCTGCTTTCAAAACCTGGATTGAGACCTTTTAGAAACTGCATCACACGCCTGCGCTCAACCCAATTCCTGGCAATCTCCATGGATTCTGCATGTGGTAGCTCAAGGGGATCACATTGATCCAGATCAGCCCAGAGGTGCTGCAGCTCACTCACATACACCATCACGCTTCTGTCACCTTGACGAACAGCATGGATCTTGTCTTCAATTTGAGACATGAGCATCAGGTTTCCCTTACCGGAATACCTCTTGGACAGCAGGCTCCACACATCAGAAGCACTCGGCAATGCCTCAGCAGACGCTGCAATAGCTGGAATCAGGGAGTTCAACATCCAGGCCAATATCAGGGAGTCAGTAACACTCCACTTCTTCCATTCTGAGCTCTCCTTGTCAGCCGGTTCTTCAACAGTCCCAAGAACATATCCCATCAGACCCTTTGTCTTCAAGATCAACAGGGCCCGTCTCGACCAGCTCAGGTAGCTGCTCACGCCATTCAATTTGACATCATTGGGCATGAGCTCAAGCTTCAGAACCTGATCTGCTTGGGACACAACAAGTGCGCCACCTGCTGCACCATTTGCTGAAGATGACCCCTCAGCAGTTTTCGCAGTCAGGAGTTGCGCCAGTTTCTCCAGGGCAGAAGCAAGTTCAGTCCCCATGATAGCCTCCTGATTCAGTCCTCCTTCGCCAGCCACCACCTCTTCTTCTCCTTGTTGCACCACCTCCTCCAGTCGCTTCTTCCTTCTCCCTCTCCTTCGTGGCAGAGCTCAGCACCCAGCCGCAGCACCTCCCGCACGCACCACCTCCTCTTCCTCCGCCAAGCCCCGCCGCCACTGGACCCCCACCGTCTCGCCGGTGACTACACCACCGTCGCCGCCGCCTCCAGTGCCCCGCGCTTTGATACCATGTAGAGCAGTGGAGAGGCGTACACGTTCAATAGTTCTGGCGACTCAACTTCACACACTACATCGAGCACTTTTCTGTTCTAGGTCAGCCACTCACTTGTATGGGCCTGGACCACCTGGGCCAGCAGAACATGAGCTACCTTCAACAAGATGCTAACATGAAATACTTCCATAGCTAACTCAAAATCAGACAAAATTCGTGCTTACTGTATCTGCGTATATGACACTGGCACCACCTCCTGCAACCATTGTCCAGATGCGCCCCTTTGGGTTCAAAACTGTGAACTTCAGAGATGAGCTCGTCTGGAAGAATGACAATGCCATACCACATTTAGTGCATAGCTCAACGAAACATATAGTTCAGCACCGGTATTTGTATTTACATTTAGTGCATAACTCAACAAACATATAGTTAAGTGATGTTAATAAATCGGTAAGTCAAACTTCAGGGGAAAAAGAAAGAAAGATCAAAAGTGAAATTTCAGATATGGATACCTTGTCGTCCAATTCATGGATAAAACTTTCTGTAGGGCCAAATGGTAGAGGGAATTCTACATTTCCCCACCTGCACATTGATCAATATTACTTAATACAACATCACATGGAGAATCGTGTCCTTAGGAAGCAGGAGACTCACTTCTTGAAGTTCTTGAAAGCTGCTGTGTCATCCAATTCTCCTCTCATGTCCAGAGGATATGGCTCCCCATTCACCATGGTGAACGGGTTCATCTCAACAAATGAGAAATCCAAGTCTGCAAAACGAGCAGACTATTGTGAATATGAAAGATCATGAGAGCTAACAACAAATAACATTACTACAAATGACAAGTGAACTCTCTCCAATGTACAGTACCTTGGAAGACAGCAAACACTCCTTTGATGAAATCACCGATTTTTCCACGTGCCTGATGTACAAACAGGACGCGGCTTCGGTGACTTGCCTCTTAGCCCCCTCATCCAACCGTCCAATCTCAGATCCAACGGTCCAGATTCTCTCCTGATTTTTTTAAATCACGTAAAAGCTTCAAAAAAATCTGAAAAAATTCATACCGGTTTACAATGGAATGAAGTATACACTGGTAAATTTTCGTAAAATAATATGCCTATTTGTGACCTGTGGAAAATTGTAAACCGGTATGAATTTTTTCAGATTTTTTTGAAGCTTTTACGTGATTTAAAAAAATCGGAAGAGAAATCTAAACCGTTGGATCTGAGATGGACGGTTAGATCTGGGGGCTAAGTCGCTCGGTGACTTGCCAGAGGCAAGTCACCGAAGCCGCGTCCGTACAAACAGGTAGTACAATAATTATGAATATGTGGCAGACAGCAAACACTCCCGTAATGAAATCAACTGCGTGATGTAAGGAGGCAAGTAGTATTTCAGTATAGGTACCTCCAATGGAAGGGTTGCAATCAAGGGAGCACATGCATCAGGTGTCATTGGTTTCTTAGTGGGAAGAAATACTGTCTTAACCTTGTCCCAGTTCTCCTCGATTTCAATTCCTCCGCACTCCGAGAAGCTAATGGTGCTGCCCAGCCTCTCTGACACAACCGAAAGGTAGTACTCTTGATCATGGGGCACAAATGGCTCAACTATGAAGGTCGTAATTGGAGCCTTGCAGCCGCCCATCTCGACCTGAATAAATCAACATGCCTGAATTAATTAATCAGAAATAACTTCATCCTCAAGCACATAAAGGATAAATGTGGCCTTAAACTACCTCGACTCCCGGCCGCTCCTTCACAAACTCCATGACTTGAGCAATATCTAGGTTGAGAGCCACAAGCCAACTCTTCCCGCGCTTCCCGAACAGCATGTCAGGCTTGACAACCAGCTTCATGGTCGACAGCCATGGCTGCTGGTTCACAAGTTCCGCGAAGTCCGTCGTTTGTGTGACCTTTCAATAAACAAGTTGCAAGATCAGTCAAACTAATCTTGTCACATGCTATCAAACATGGAGACACTTTCAAATCAGAACTAGTACACATGATAAACAGCGAGGAATAGAATGAGCTTGACATTGCTAGACAAGGCGCACCGAGGTCCGCTCCATAGACAGCTGAGGGATCATCCTGCAACCACACAACCACGGTCGCCCTTCCCTTCCCCTTTCTGTATTTTATCTTGTTCACCGTCTTCACGTTCTTGTATAAAAAGTGTACTTTGTAGTACAAAGTATGGGTCGACACCAATAAAATACTTTGCTCTAGCGAGGTCGTTGCCCTAGACGGGTGCTTCGGCGAGGTCGCCGCCATTGGAGAGGAAGAAAAAGTCAACTTCACGAGTGCTCTATAAAGCACAGTGCGTCAGCGCAGCTGGATCCCACCTTAATGATGGTGGAGAATGTTAGACACTATAGCTGCCCAATTCTACAACAACGGAAAACAACAACATTTGGCAATGGAGTTGGACCATCACTGGCCGACGATGAGTGAGGTGTGGGGAGCTCAATGGGACATAACGGAAGGAGCAGTGAGAGATGATTAAGGTGTGGCCCATGGTACGACGTTCTTTGCAACTCAGGAATTTAGCAACACAGGAATATGAAAACATGGGAAATGGATGTCATGACATGACGAATCCTACAGGGATTGAATTAAGTGATAGAAACTGTTGGTTGTGCTGTAAAAAAAACTCATGAATTTTCTTTAAGGATTAGATGCGTTGCTTTATAGAAAAAATTATTCCCTCAACGTCATAATACATTTATACATGTCCTTTTACAATCGGTGTTTGATAAACATTTTAAAGTTTGACCATTGATATAGAAAATTTTATCAATATCTATAACACCAAATAATAATACTAGGTCTATCATAATATATACTTTCATGATGTATACTTATTTTTATAGAAATTGATAGTCAAAATATAACCTTAAGGACCGTATCTTTATGTAACAACATGTATCGTGATACAGAGAAAAAAGAAATGGTGTGATGTGATAAGAAGGCGTGGTGCAGGGCGCCACGCGCCATTTTCCGCCGCATGCTCGCCTACATCGCCACTGTCGATAACCGATCTGTCGTGCCAGTGAACGGCTACGCGCATCCTTACATGAATGCTGTTCTAGCCTCTGTTTATTTTGTGTGTTCATATGTAGTAATTAATCAATTAATTATTACTATTCCTCTCGAGTTACAATACATTAGCGAGCAGTAAGTAGTAACTGCCACTCGTGGCAATGCACAGTATCATCGGCTTATAAGTTATTCGTGCTTTTGTTATTTATTTCTTGTTACATGTACATACATAGTTGCTATAGTTTTTTTTTGCGAGGAAGTTGCTATAGTTACTTATTCAGGAGTTTAATTTTGTACCTTTGTCTTTGATCCCTTGATCCTATTTATGCATACAAATTTGTTTGTTCATGAGTTAGCCAGGATTGATAACAAAAGTTACTATGACGCTAGTGAAAAATAAAAGTTTATCAGAAACCATATAAAGGCCAAATCTAATCAAAATTCTTTGGTATTTATGACGGGCATTGGATAGAACTACACGTTAACCGATCCACATGTATAGATGCTCTATCATGTCAGCGGGAGAATCAACATCTAGCTGGACTTCTTTAACTATCTGCCATAACACAATGGCGCTTGCGCGTGGCACCTTTTGCCATCTCACTAGATGTGGCACTAGAGTTTTGCTTCTTCTTTTTAGTTAACATTAGGTCTTAGTGAATAATAAATAAATTGGAAGATATGAACTTCTATTTACAAGAGAAAAGGGAGGAAGAAAATGTAGGAAGATTTCATATCGAAAAATGCATGTTGGCTCCAAAAATCACATATATCTTCACCATTCACTTCCTCCTTGAGATCCCTGTGGAATCAAACAGGCACAAATTTTAAAAGGAAAAAATCTATATAACTTCCTGAGGTTTGGCACTAAGTACTTAACACCTTGACTACCCTCTTAACATTTACAAAACCATTCAAATGACCTCCTATGATGGTTTTGATGATGGATTTGCTACCATGGAGTGTGATGTGCCTATGAGATGGCAAATGACTCAACAATTAGACAAAGAAAAACATAAAATCCAAGTCTATCGCACTTGTAATTGGATCCACTATGTCAAATTTTCTTGTTCTCAGATGCTTCCACCGTCCTCTTATCTGCCTTCTCCTTCCTCCGCTACAAAATCTGAAGTGCCATCGATGGCTATCGTCCACAGCTGATTGGCTACGTGCTCAGCTTGATTTGGGCATTTGCTCCTCACCGATTACAGTGGAAAAATAGTTAAATAAGATAAATGTGAAATAAAGATTTCAAATCAGGTTTAGTTGTGTTGAAATTCTAAAATAGAGAACTCATTATCAATCATGCGCACTAAACTGAAGGAAAAAAGTATGTTCTGAAGCGAATCAATCCAAGTTTAAACCTAGAAATTAGAAAAGAATGTTCAGCACATAAGTTTATCACGTGGGGGAGAAAAAGCTTAGGCGGAGAATGAATCGTCATGGCGCAATGGTAAAGTGAGAAGCTTCTAGATGACATTGGAGAATTATGAGAGAAGATATTTGAGAAGAAGGCTCTATGAGAAATCAACAATAAGTATGATAGAGATATTTTAGAGGATGACTCTAAAATTAGGAAATATTAAATATGTGGATATTTTAGAAGAGAATTCTAGAGAAGAGATATTTCTAGTATAGGGTTTGGATGTGTGCCACTTGGCACTAATCCAATGGGCATGTGTAACAATAAATAGGGGCGCACTCCCCTCCCATGTAACCAACCAAGAGAAGAAGTGCCACCATGAGCATATGAGAGAGTGATGTATGAGTGTGAAGTGGTAGGGTAGCCACTAAAAAGTTGTATCAAAGTTTTAATAGTAAATAAGAGAGTTCCCTTGTGTAAGTGTGATCTCCTTGGTAAGCCGTGTAGTTCTAATACTTAGTGCTTGTTGGATTCAACTCGGTCGTCCGAAATCACAATTGTGCTTTAACGTGAATGGCGCAGCTGCCTGGAAGCAAAGTACTAAGTATAGAAGGAAAAGCTAGTCGGTGTTGAGAGTGTGCATCAGTCCTTACATAGTGTGGGTAATAAGGGCCACCTCAAGAACCATTCCCAACAGTCACAATGGAATATGCAACATCAATGTACATGCACTTTGTAGTTTTGGGAAGTGAAAGAATCGAAACTCCAATACAATAACATGATTTTTGGCTCAGTAAGAAAGTGAAACTCAAAGAATGTACTAACAACATACAAAAATAAAAGTTAACTGTTGTTTCAAAAATAAAAAAATGAATTGAAGTTAACTTTCTCAAGAAAAAAAGAGAGAAGATATTGGTAGTTAAAGGCAATTGATCCCACCAGGACACTAGTAAGGGCAGTTCTAGGAAGATAACACTAGCATGCAACGGAATTAGAAGACCCATTAGCACTACTACTTGTTGGAGAGGGACCTAGAATGGAGATGAAGAAGTGGCAGCGCCTCCATAGGGTGGCTGCCGTGGGCTCTGATTTTAGCCCTGTGAAACTGAACCTGCTCACACAAGGTATCGTAATCAGCAAAAAGCCTCTCGTTGTGAGCCACAAGGTGTTGGACTTTCTAGCCAACTAAAGACCAGTCCTTGTGAGCCGCTGCTTCCACCGTAGACCCCTGTCGTGTGGTCACATTCTTCTGGATAGAGTGGTGCACATCGACCATCAGCCTATACAGCTCTATCATGTCACCATTTAGCGCGATCACGTCTGGGCCTTGCATGCCATCCACTTCTTCTGGAGGCTACAACAACCCCACGTCCGCGGGATCATTAGGTGCTCTGTAGGTGGCAAGGCCCTGTGCTTCTCGGTGACGTGCGCGTCTTCCTTCCCCCTGCGTTGCAAAACCACCAACGCCTTAGCTTCCACTGATCGATCGATCGATCATTCGCTTTGCACAAGAATGGATTGGATCAGCCGATACGTACCTGTGGAGTCGGCGTCAGCATTGCCCGGAGACGACCCGTGTTGGCCTAGTCACGAGCTCGAACACCACGCCAAGCACCACCTTGAGCCGGAGCTAGAACAACACGCCGGGCACTGCCTTGGCCTTGGACCTCCGGTACCGCTGCAGCTGGCACGCCTCAACCTCAGGGCGCGACGACTACTAGATGCCCGTCGATGCTGATGCCGATGCTGTGGATGTCTGGGTCGCCACTGGCAAAGGAGAGCACCGTGGGTCACTGTCGCCGTGGCCAACCAAGCACCCAATTGGCCAAACTCCATGAGCGCCTACACGGTTGCTCGACCGCCTTTGACACCGAGGCCAACCAGCGAGGTTGCCCCGTAGCCACAGACGAATTTCACCTGTCCAGGCGAGTAGACAGCCAACAACACCGGGCCACCGCAGAAGTAGCAGAGCACCGCTGGGGCACTGACACCGTGGCTGTCCAGTAGCACCACGGGGCTGCCAGCCAGGTAGTAGAGTAGGGGACCTCCCTTGTCGGCATCCTTACCCAAGAACCCCAAGAACCACCTAGCCGCACCATTTTCGACGTGCATGTTGCTGGTGGCGCCCAAGAATGTCGGCACACCTCCTCCGAGGTTGGAACCACTGGTGGAGCAGCCTCCGGTGGCGCCCAGACCGCTTCCTCCTACGTAACACAGCGGGTAACCACCCTCATGGACAACCAAGAAGCCCAGCTGTCTGCCTCCGATGTCACAAAGAACAGCTCTGTAGCTAAAGTCATGGTTGCTTAACCACCTCACCAGGCCACCACCTCTGGCAATCCAGGCGACCTGTGGGTAGACTTCGGCATGGACGCCGAGAAGAATCGTGGGGCTGCCCAAGAACTCTGTGGTGCCACGCCCTTGGCCGCGCCCGGCGCCATTGCTGCGGTTTTCCTCCGACTCCATCGCTCGCTGTGGCATGGAGAGAAGGAGCAGAGAATGAGGGGAGGAGGGGAGAAGGAGCAAGGGAGCTGCTTGCGAGAGAATCCTTGGTTCTTGGGAGAGGGGAGAAGTAGAGGAGGCTCGCGAGAGAATCTTGCTTCTTGTGAGAGGGGAGAAGAGGATGTGTAATGGCATTCAGTTAGAGACGCGGTAGTGTGAATTGGTTTGGCTTTTATAGGCGTCAGGTGTGGGATTGTGGCAGTGTAGATATGGGGTTTTGGTGGAGGCCGTGATGCGTCATCACGTCAAGCAGTGCAGGCGAGCCACAATAGTCATCTGATTAACTGAAAATAGCAGTGGTCTTGTGTCAAGCAGTTAGCTTCCTCCTGTGCACTATGGAGCTTAATCGTCGAGTGAAGATTTGTAGTCTCTTGGTTGTGTATGTACCAATCCAGTTCATGCATCTTGGAGGTCTTCTCCCTACCTTCGATGTATTAAAATCACTCTACATCATTGATCCTTCCAGAGAGACTTGTTTGAACTTTCTGATGATCTCATCTGGGCCGAGATGAAGATGGTGGCAACAAGAACCTCTTCACATTAATTCATTACTTTGCAACATTTGCCATCTCGAGTTATTCCAACCATGCCTTTTTGCATTCTTTGCTTGAGGTTTCTTATTACAAACGGTTTTTTCCCACATGGCATGGGACATAGCTGATGATATGACAATGACATGATGGTCCGATATTTCAGTGAGATACACTTTCTTCTTCCTTTGTTCTTCCTTTCTTCTCCATGTTCTCTCTCTTCTCCCCGTCTCGATCTGCCTTTGCAATAAGGAAACAAGACAACAAAGGTCTCGATAGCTGCGACTAGCTTTGCTTCCCACTCGCTTGCACAAAAACTCACAGCAATAGAGAATCATAGAGGCAGAGCAGACGAGGATGACAAGCTAGAGGAGAAGCAATTCAGCCTAATTGGTGATCCTCTCCCTAATTCCTTCAAGCGAAGGACTTCCATGGTAAACACTAATTCATCCATCCTTTCAATTTTGTAGCAGAAGCGGCGAGGAGAAAATTCCCAAATCAACCTGAAGATGTAGCCAATCAGCTGTGGACGATAGCCATCGATGGCACCTCAAATTTTGTAGCGGAGGAAGGAGAAGGCAGATAAGAGGACGATGAGACGGTGGAAGCATATGAGAAGAAGACAATCTGACATAGTGGACCCAGTTGCAAGTGTGATAGAGAGACTTGGGTTTTATGGGGGGGGGGTTTGTCTAATTGCTGAGTCATTTGCCATCTCATACACCACATCACGCTCCTATAGCAAAGCCACCATCAAAACCATGGTAGGAGGTCATTTAAATGGTTTTGCAAAGGTCAGAGGGTAGTCAAGGTGTTAAGTAGTTCAGGTGCCAAACCTCAGGGAGTTATATAGACTTTTTTTCCTTTTAAAATTTATGTCTATTTGATTCCACACAAATCTCAATGAGGAAGCGAATGGTAAAGGTTTTGTATGTGATTTTTGGAGCCAAAATGCATTTTTGATATAAAATATCCTACATTTTCTTCCTCCCTTTTCTCTCGTAATTATAAGTTCATCTCTTTCAATTTATTAATTATTCACTAGGACCTAATGTTAACAAAAAAGAAGAAGCAAGACTCCGGCGCCACATCTAGTGAGATGGCAAAAGGTGCCACGTGCAAGTGCCATTGTGTTACGGTGCATAGTTGAAGAAGTCTAGCTGAATGAAGATTCTCACGCTGATATGACAGAGCATCCATACACGTGGATCGGTTAATGTGTACTTCTGTCTCAAGCCTGTCACGAATACCAAAGACCTTTGATTACATTCGACTATATGGTTTTTTACTATTTTTCTGATAGTTTTATTTTTCATTAGCATGATAGTAACTTTTTATCAATCTTGGCTAACTCATGAACAAACAAACTTGTATGCATAAACAGGATCAAGAGATCAAAGACAAAGGTACAAAATTGAACTCCTGACTAATTAAGTAACCATAGCAACTGTATATGGACATGCACGTAACAAGAAATAAATAACACAAGCACGAATAACTTACAAGCTGATGATAATATGCATTGCCATGAGTAGCAGTTACTACTTACTTCTCGTTGTTGTATTGTAACTAAGAGAGGAATAATATTAATTAATTGATTAACTACTAGCATATGAACACACAAAATAAACAGAGGCTAGAACAGCATTCATGCAAGCATGCGCGTAGCCGCTCATCGGCATGGCGGCTCGGTGATCGACGGTGGTGGTGTAGACGAGCAGGGGCGAAAGATGCAACGTGGCGCGCCGCACTATGTCTCCTTATCACAGTGCACCCCTTCTTTTTTCTCTGGATCATGATACATGTCGTTGGATTGAGACATGGTCTCTAATGTTACATTTTGACTATCAATTTCTATAAAAGTTTGTTCCTTCAGAGAAAAGTAAGTATACATCATGAAAGTATATATTATGATAGACCTAGTATTATCCATTTGGTGTTACAGATATTGATAAAATTTTCCATATCAATGGTCAAACTGTAAAATATTTAACAAACTAGATTCTAAAAGGACATGTATTATAACGATGAGGGAGTAATTTTCTATAAAACACCGCACCTAATAAAAAATTCATGAGTTTTTCTTATGGCACAATCAAACAGTTTCTATCACTTAATCAATCCCTGTAAGATTCGTCATGTCAGGACATCATTTCCCGCATTTACATATTCTTGTGTTGCTAAATTTCAGAGTTGCAAAGCAAGTCGTATTGTGGGCCACACCTCATTCATCTCTCACTAATCCTCCCCTTCTATCCCATTGAGCTTTCCATGCCTCACTCGTCGTCGGCCAGCACTGGTCCTATCGCCGTCAGCTTCATTGCCAAATGTTGTAGTTTTCCGTCGTTTCAGAATCAAGCAGTTACAGTATCTGACATTAAGGTAGGAACCAGCTGCGCTGACGCGCTGTGCTTTACAAAGCACTCCTTATGTCGACCTCTTCTTCCTTTCCAATGGCGGTGATCTCGCCGAAGACCTCGCCAGAGCAAAGTATTTTATTGGCGATGACCTATACTTTATCCTACAAAGTACACTTTTTATACAAGAACGTGAAAAACCGTTGTTGTGTGGTTGCAGAATGATCCCTCAGCCATCTATGGAGCGGACCTTGGTGACGCCTTGTCTGGCAACGTCAAGCTCATTCTATTCCGTGTTGTTTATCATGTGTATTTGTTGTCTTGTTGTCGGTGGTGGGACTGCGGATGTTGGTGTCATCGAGTTTGAGGTGAAGTGAGATGAGGCTATCGAGTTTAAAGTCAAGTGCGACTAAACTGCCCATCTCGTTTGCGCTTGCGTTTCCTACCGATGGCTGAACGTGAAGGCGAGCAACCGTCGTAGCTTTGTTGTTTTTTATTTTAGGAGCAGTCCGGGGTGTTGCAATTTTGGCTAAAGTTTTATTATTTCCTATTTCTTATGTCCGGAGGTTAACGTATGTCCAGATTAACTTGAGTTATCAAGTTAACTAGCCACTATAATTTTTAGTTTATCGATCTCTAATGTGATTTAGACTCACTAATGTGCAATCTTAAGTGACTGAGATATACGAAAAGTTCAGTCAATCGAGAATCAGCAAAATCATTAAAAGAAATATCGCTACTGAACTACAAATGTATGTTCTTTTCTCTTTACAAGAAGAAGCTCCGTACACGACGATTTCTCAAATCTCAAAACATTCACAAGAATACATATAACAAGCTAGAGGACATAGCAAATGGTATTAAGAATTTAGCCTTACATAATTTAGCAACCAATGTTAGTCGAACCTAGTGCTACCTCAAATAAAAAGATTAGCACACACCCTTCAGCAAGTTGGAATGCAGTGAAAGGAGGCTGTGCATATATAGACTAGAAAAATGTAGCCGTTATAAAATTTGGTCTCAAATAATATAGCCGTTACAAAAATGTACCCGTTATAAGTATACCCATTATAAATAGAGCCGTTTAAAATAGTATGTTAATTATAGGATATCAATAAAATATAGGAGAGTGGAATATGAAAAGTAGGAAATAGAAATTCAGTTGAAGAGTGAGGAGATCTAGAGAGAGAATCTTTTGAAGAACCTTTCTATATAAATATATGAAAATGATAAAATGAAGAATCTATTAGAGATGCTCTAGATACTCACCGAGCAATGCTGTCGTGTACGTGAGATGAATGAAATATATAAACAACCCCACTAGCATCGTTCAATAGCTCCGTGCAGATGTCTTGTTTCTCCGCTGCCTCAGTACCGCCGTCATTCCAGCTGTGCTGACGCACTGTGCTCTCTAAAACACTTGTCAGCGTCAATCTTTTTGTCCTATCCAACGACGGCGAGCTCGCCGGAGCACCCACTGAGCGCGATCTTGTCAGAGCAAATCACTTTACTAGCGTCGACTCAGATCGTATGTTAGACTTTTTAAAAAGGAGATATTTGATATTATTGAGTAAGAAAATCAGTACAAACGATCATATAAACGGACGAGATCACGATTGCTCTTATCCTTGTCTTGGAACTAATGATGAAACAGCCGGGGAGGAGGAGAATGGCAAGTTCGGCTATCTGAGATCCTACACCAAACTTCAAACTTCACATCGGCCTTCGCTTACAATTATGATGGCAATGTTCTCAAACTTCTGTCAAGTGAATGGCGAAGATAATAGCTATGTATATATGATTTTAGGAGCCAAAACACATTTTTGATACAAAATACTCCGATATCTTATAAGTTGATCTCTTTTAATCAAGGAGTAATTTATTTATAGATTATCACTAGGAAAAGAAGCAAGAGTCTGACGCGCATCTAGGCTTACTTTGTGGTTCATGTGTTTGACTTCATTGAACCGTAAAATTAGTTAGTTAGAAAACTTTTACTTATTTTAATAAGATTTTTTATTACCCCTTAAAAAAATTGCTTCTAACTGCCTAATTTTGTCCATAAACAGAAATGAATGAGTGCTTTTTAAAAGCCATGGAGCCCTAGCAAGAGGCAAAACGTCCACATGCGTGTGCCATTGTGTTATTACGGATAGTTTGAGTACATCTAGATGCTGATTCTCGGAAAAATGGCACATTTAGCCCCGCGACTGGGGTCAATCCTAAAAATGACTTCCCTCGCGATGCAATGACAAAAGTGACGCCGCGATAGGCTGGACAGTTGACACGTGTCACCTGTCGCGTCTAGCTACCGCGATAGGAGCCGGGCTGCCTCTCGCGCCTAGCGACCGTGATAGGCCCCTGCAGCGTTGCAGATCTAGAAAATTTTTGCCACGCGATGGCCAGCCGTCACGGCCGCTCAGCGCGATGGGCCCCTGTCGCGGCCGCCAGGCGCGACAGGTAATACGTGTCAACTGTTCAGCCTATCGCAGCGTCACTTTTGTCATTACATTACAAAGGAGGCCATTTTTGGCATTGACCCCGGTCGCGGGGGCCAAATGTGCCATTTTACCCTGATTCTCCCGGTGACATGAAAGGCATTCACATGTGTGAATTGGTGTAGTTTTATCCGAAACCCGTCATGAATACTAAACACCTTTGATTAGATTTGGCCTTTATATGGTTTGTCAACAAACTTCTTTGATAAGGTTTTCTTTTTCACTAGCATCGTAGTAATCTTCTTATCAAATCTTGGCTAATTAATTCATGGCCAAACAAACTTGTAGCATTAACAGGATCAGGAGATCAAAGACAATGTTAAACCACCCCCGAATAAGTAACCATAGCAAGTGTGTACATATATGTAACAAGAAATAAATAACACAAGCACAAATAACTTACGAGCTGAGATGATATTATGCATTGCCACGAGTGGCAGTTACTACTTACTTACTGCTCGCTACTGTACCGTAACTCGACAGGAATAATAAATAATTAATTACTAGCAAATTTAACAGATGCTAGACCAGCATGCCAGCATCCATGCAGCAGAGCACATCGTGGCGCACGTAGGCATTCACCGGGACGACGGCTGCTCGGCGACCTCGACGTCGACGGTAGTGGTGCAGGCGAGAAGACGGCGGAAGATGACCCGCACCACGCCGCACGACGCCTCCTGCAGCCTCCTCACCACCGCGCAACCCTTCTTCTTCTTCCTCCGCTTCCTCCTTCCCTTGCTGCTGGTCCTGCCACGGCGTTCGTCTTCCCTTGTGGACTGGCCACCACCAGGGCCACCGCTCGTGCTGCCGACGGAGCCCGCGTCGGAGCCGCCGGAACCACCGCCGCCGCGCTGCGGGAGGAAGGGGAATACGGCGGCGCGCTCCCGTACGCGGCCGAGGCACGCCATGGTGCGCTCCGGCACGGTCTCCTTCCTCTTGGAGAAGGTGTAGCTGCGGAGGTACATCTGCCGGCACGAGTAGCTGTCTACCACCCGCGGGCTGCAGCAGTACCCCGGGACGTCCCCGGCGCCGGCGTGGCGCCGCATGCTGGCGCTGCCGTTGTAGTAGCACGCGGCGGCGCCGGGGCTCTCCTCGACGACCTGGCGCCGCGCCATGGCCACCGACCGGACGAACTCGGCGTCGGACTCGGGCCACTTGTAGAGGCTGACATAGCTGGCACGCACCGGCACTCGCGCGTCCACGCAGCCGATCGCCGCCTTGCACCCGGCGGCCATTGATCAATCTCTAGCAGTGGCAGTGGTAGTGGTAACTGGAGGTGGACGAAGCTCTGTGCTTCTTGTGCGTGGGGTATATAAGAGAGAGAGAGAGCATGTGAGAGTGTGAGTAGTTGGCTTTGGTTGCAAGGAAAGGTGTTGCAATTTTTGCTGTGAGAATCATGCGACATCATGATCATCTGCGTCCCATGCTCCGAGTGCTGCTACCTCGCTTCTCATGGTTGCCATCCTGGTCGGGCCAGCAAGCAGGTCAAATTCTGTGGCCTTCTGCAAGCACTGTATGAGTGAAAATATGTCATAAAACTTTGGTACATATGCACTAACAAGATAAACTTAATTATATGATCGAGTATGAGTTCAACGTATGGACATGTATTGATAGACATGAGCTAGCAAGCATGGATTGTCATGATTAAAACCTGTGGTTAATGACTAATACGCATATACAGTGCCAGCGCGTATACCGAGGGCCACGCTTACTGTTAACAAATACTACCTAAGCAAGCTAATGTATTTCGTGTTACCATGTGACATGAAATTAGGGACAGGACACGGTGTAGATGTGTATAATAATTGGCTAGTAGCTGCATGCTAATCAGTTTGACTCATCAGTAGAGCTGAGGCAGGAAAGGGACAGGAGCAGCACTGCAGCAGGATCGATAGGGATAAAGTCCGGTACACTTTAACTAATTCCCAGCACTGAAATTGACAGATCTCTGTCTTGCTGATGGAATTTAGCGTAACACGTCTCTCAGAAGTCAGATATAGCAGAGTTATCCTCGCAAAAAGGAGGGAAGAAAATAACAGCAGAGTTATAGCTACAGAAGCTAAATGATCATGGTCCATTTGATTAGCTGGATCTTTCAAAATATTTTGATGCGGTTTATTTTCTTGAGAATAAGAAGATCAGCTGGTAAAGTTAATCTCTGATATGGGACAATGCACTGGCAAGTGAAAATTATCATCTGCTCTTTGTTAGGCACGATCATATTGGTTGCAAAAAAAATCATATTGGTTGTATGGACAAGAACCTGAACCCTGTTGCATCGTGACATTTGTGTGTGTGTGTCAGACACATTTTTTCTCGCGAAAAGTGTGTCAGACTCATTGACTGGTCTGTACGTAACATGGAGGTGTCAAGCGCTAAATTACAAAGGAGGACTTATTGCCTCTTTTGAGGACCTTTTTATCAACAAATTTAGGTAACAAGGCAACTTTATTTTCTCCAGAATGATTCAGGTTTCATCTTGATCTACAAGGAAGTGTGAACTGTGCGATCTGCATTCCCTGAATCAGGGAGCCAAAATGAGTCCTGTATAAATTTTCCCTGCAAAAGAGCATTCCTTGTGGCTGATCAAGTAACTAGCACGGCCTTCCAATTTTTAAAATTAAATTATGTTGCCGTATTTTCTGGACTAGACAGTATACTTTAGGCACCCCCGATCGGTCGACCTTCGAGAGTACTAAAGGAGTACGGCAAGTGTAGTGTCCGTCGAGGAGAAGCGCGCGTGGCCGCGACCGTCGTGGCGAAATGTAAAACACTCCCGTCGAGATTAAATAGAAATTCTCGTGTTGGGGCGAAGTGAAAACTCTCGTATTTATTTCAAGGATTAGGGTTTACACGTGAAAAAAGATCCCCCCTCTCTACCCCTTTGGGCCCTATTTATAGGGGTTGAGAGAGAGGGGTGCGAGATTACAATTATGCCCTTCGGGCAACAACACACCCTCAGGGATATTCTAATCTTTTTATAAGGATCCTTATGGAATATTTCCATACTCTAGTATCCTAGCGCTCGCTGCTATGATGACGTGTTGTCCTTGGCGTCAGGACGGAGCATGGCCCCAACGTCTGCCCAAACGGAGCGTTTCCTTGACGTCGTTGGCGATGCCAGTGGAGCTTGCTGATGCCAGGCAAAGTATGTCGATTCAGGCAGAGAGACCTTGATGCTGTCAAGGAGAAGCCCGGCGGTTCGGGGTAGCGCGGGGACCCTTCCCCTAATAATGGTAATCATTTTTCTGTTTGTGATTGATGGATACATAGTGTTTCCTTCAGAAAAAGATCAGCGCCTACGGAATTGAAGAATGAGCCCCTGAATTTAGCTTTGCACTTCTGAAGGAACGAGAAGGCTTCAATTTCCAGCAGATTAATTACTTGACCTGATGCTAATGGCAGATTTACTATATGAGACTGTTAAGTACAACCAGAGACAGGACATGGTGAACTCAAATCGAGTGGCCATCCCATCAAGAGCAACACACATGCATGGATTATGATTGTGGTCGCCATGCACGCCATTGCCAGTGTGCCTGCATGCAGTGACAATCATACATAATCACTCTTGTCAATGGCAGAGGTTGATGACGTGTCCCTCGAAAACCTTCGAGAGAGTAGCAGCAGTGGATGTAGCACTCACTCATTAACATCTAGGAAGGATATATAATTTCAGGGCTTAGTAGCACAAATAGTGTCACGAGACACCATCATAATTCATGGCCAGAAGTTTTTTCTTTTATGTTTCCTTTCGGTTTCTGTTGATCTGTTACAGTCGCAACCTTAGTCCATACTGCAAGCAAGGCAGGGAGATCGCGGAGACCGTGCACTATGTATCTGCATCAATGACACCATTCGTATACGCATATACGTGCAAAAGCACGTGGCGCTGATCGGATAGTGGAGGACCATCGGTGATGTTCCGGAAACACGGGAATCGATCGGTCAGATCAAGCTATGGAGTGGAGTATTTCGGAGAGACACAGATGCTAGCTTGTCGAGTTCAGACGCAATTTGAGGTTGCTGAATTCATACTTTAGAGTAGAGGTGAATTATACTATACTGTAGAGTAGAGGTGACGATGAGTTTGATTAGCTGGTTAATGGATTTGAGTTTTCTATAGTCCATACAGAATCTCCATGTTGCATCTTTTTTCCTCACTAGCAGAACAGGTGATGCAAAAGGGCTCGTACTAGGTGTCACTACCCCAGATTCTAGCATCTTAGACACCTGCTTCTGTTGCGAAATCACGAGGCCACACGCAGAAGCGTAGATCTAAACCGAGACACCGCAGAATTGGCAAGTAGAGACACCGACATTTTTAACGTGGTTCGACCACGAGGCCTACATCCACGGGGCTTGACTACAGGCGCTCCTCCCCTTGCCTTGATCTCTTTGTATTGGCTTGGTTACATTGTGTGGTACCCCCCTCCTTATATAGGAGGTCAGGATACATTAGTGTAATTCTAACTCTACCCGTATCCTACTAGGACTCCCCGTAATACCCTATTACAATACTATGCCTTCTCTAGTCCAACTTGTAACCCACTCGTACACATATTCGACACAAACTCAACAAACTCCACCTTGGCGAATATCTCCTTCGCCACCTTGAAGCCGTCTTGCACGAATCTCAAGTCCAATCTCCGTGTACCTTGGACTTGAGATTCACCTTTGCAACTCAATTACCTGAACCGCCGATGAGACTCCATTGCTACTCCCTGACTCCACCATGACTCTACCTGCAACTGTACTTCCTTCTTCATTCATCACTTGAAACTGAAGAAACTTTATAGCCATATCTTGAGTCATCTCACTGAATCAGATTCACAATTGTCTCATCTTTTCCTTGGACAGTCTTTCCAGACCATTTTTCCTTGCCGTGCGCCTTCAGCCGCACGCCTCGCCACAATTCTCGTATCGAGCCTCCACAGCCCTGGTCGAAGATCTCCTGAGTAGCTAGCCCACACTTCTTCCAAACCCGTTGTTTTTCCCTCCATCAATTTATCCACAATTGATGCCGAGTCCCACGCCTCACCTCCGGACCACCGAGCACTCTGCTCCTTTGGATCACGTGTTCTCCAGGTTGCCTATAAGCTTCAACTCCTGAGATCTCGTCTGTTGAAGCCTCCCCCCAACCCCTGCTTATATAGCAATCCTTGGACCTTCAAATCCAAGCCAGACTCCTATTCCGAGTCCCTTTCCTTCCAAAAATTCAGAACCCAATTCGAGTTGGACCAAAAACGAATTCTTTTCCGAAATTTGGCTGAAAAAAACTTTCCAAAACGCGTCTTGCGCCTCCCCAATGCGTTCTGAGCCCCTCCTGGGCTCCTCCTGGGCCTCCTAGGCCCCTGCTGGGCCTCCTAAGCCCCACCTGGGCCTCCCTGGGCTCAACCGGGCCTCATCGAGCCCGCCCGCGCCTCCCGGGCTGTCCGCGCCGCCCCCGGGCTGCCGGCGCCCGCCTGGGCCGCACCTGGGCCGGCTGCCCGCGCCTGGGCCGGCGACCGACCCCACCTGGGCTGGCCTGCCGCCGTCCCTCCCGGGCCGGCCGCGCCCGCCTGGGCCGTGCCGGGCCCCACCTAGGTTGGCCGACCCACCTCGGGCCGTCTCCGCCCCCGCGCCTGGCCTGCCGCCTCCGGGCCGGCGCCCCGCTAGGCCGCCTCAGGTGGGCCGCTGCCCACCGCCACGGGCCGTCGCGGCCGCGCGCCTTGGGCCGCCCCGCCTTTGGGCTGCAGCGTGGCCTGTCCTGCCGCCTCAGGCCGGCGCGCGCTGGGCCGCCGTCCCGCCTGGCCTCGGGCTTGCCTGGCCGGCTGGGCCGCTTGGTCGCTCTAGGCCGCTCCCACCTTGGGTCGGCGCCACGCCCACGGCCTGGGCCGTCGCCTGCCCCCGGCCTGCTGCTGCTGCAGCCGTGCGCCACGGCCGTGCATCGCCTCGCGCGGCCGCCTGGCGTCGCCACGCGCCGCCGCGAACTCCTTTTTTTTCTTTTCCTCCGCTCCACCTCGCGCTCGAATTTCTTCCACACAAAAAATCTTGTGCAAATTCTCGCGCCTTTTGTAGCGAATTTTCCACGACGCGCTCCAGGCTCCACCTTGCCTTGTACACATGCCGCCGTCCTCCGTCTCGTACTGTTGGATTCCTCTGCACCGCCTCAAGATCTACCGAACCTCGTGCTCTGATACCACTTGTTGCGAAATCACGAGGCCACACGCGGAAGCGTAGATCTAAACTGAGAAACTGCAGAATTGGCAAGTAGAGACACCGACGTTTTTAACGTGGTTCGGCCACGAGGCCTACATCCACGGGGCTTGACTACGGGCGCTCCTCCCCTTGCCTTGATCTCTTTGTATTGGCTTGGTTACATTGTGTGGTGCCCCTCCTTATATAGGAGGCCAGGATACATGAGTCCAATTCTAACTCTACCCGTATCCTACTAGGACTCCCCCCTAGTACCCTATTACAATACTACGCCTTCTCTAGTCCAACTTGTAACCCACTCGTACACATATTCGACACAAACTCAACAGCTTCTCTATCTCATCCTTCTGGAGAGGAGAGTACCTTTAAGGCCTAGCACTAACAGGTGCAGCCCATGGAATAAGAGGAATCGAATGAGCAAACACTCCATGAGCAAGCAGCTGCTTGGGATCCTGAAAAACATCCTCATGCTGTGAGAGAACAGCTTGAATTTCTGGTGGCATTGCTTCAAAGGAATGAGTGGCATTATATTCCCGAAATGCTGTGGCCCAAATCTCATTTGCTTTGTACCACTTGAGAAGTTTATCAGAAGTGAGCTCTGGCAGGTGAACAGGCTTAGTATCTAGCGCTCCTTGTAACTTGATAAGGGTGCCCTGATATGCAAATTGCACTCACTTCTCAGACCAGTGACACTGCATCTCACCCTATTTCTGAAGCCAATCCATACCTAATATGACATCATGCCCCCCGGAGCTACCACTTTCATGTCATGAGTGAATGTGTGACCCTGAATCCACCATCTCAAGTCAGAGATCTCACTGTCACATGGCAGAATTTCCCCTTGGGCCACTTTGAGCTACAACGTATTAGGCAGCTCAGTGACTGAATGGAGAATCCTATGTAGCATATGGGCATCCAAGAAGCTATGTGAACTGCCAGAATCCAGTAACACAAGGAGCACTTGATGGCCCACCAGTGCTCTCAGCCCAACGGTGGCTGAGTGAGCCTAGCCAGAAATGGCATTCATTGAGAGATGGAACTCAACACCCTCTGCACTGTCAGCCTGTTTAAGCGCATCTAATAGTCCATCAGAGAGCTCTTCTTGATGGTCAGTGGCCTCCAGAGCTTTTAGCTGCAATTGTTTATGTCCACAGACATGTCCAGGTGCAAATTTCTCCCCACAACTGTAACAGAGTCCATTGATCCTACGATATTCCTTCAACTGCCTGGCTTTCCATAACTCTCCAGTGGCGAATGAAGGTCGCTGCTTATTGCGTTGGAAGCCAGAATTTGCCTCGGGCACAACTGGTTTGGTGGCAAGCTTCTTAGCGCGATCTACCAACGCTTCCTGAACCAAAGCATATGAGGCAGCATCTCTGATAGCGGTCGGCAACTGCATTTCCACGGCAGGTTGAAGCTCATCCTTCAGACCCAAGATAAACTGTGACGCGAGCATGGTTTCACTCAGTGTGTTTTCTGAGAGCCGAATGCTGTACACGAGCTGTGCGAACTCCTGGCGATATTCATCAACTGTGCTTTTCTGTCGGAGCTGCAGTAACTCCTTGGTCTTGGTGCGGTATGTGTTGATGTCAAACTCCCGAATATGATTGAAACCAGTGTGCTGCAGAAGCACGCACATGCATAGAGGCAACTGTGACACGAAAACTATCTACAATCTGATACAGGCGAAAAAAATCTTGGCACTGATCTATCCAAATTCAAATGTCAAAGCCATCAAACTTGGGGAAATCCATCTTCAGAATCCAGGATCTGCGACCGCCTCCCTCCTCTGGTAACCGGGTAGTCTCCACCGGAGCTAATTCAGGGGGAGGAGGTGTAGGAGATGTTACGAGTGGTGGCGAAGTAGTGGGTATCCGCGGCGAATGTGCGCCCTAGAACGCTCCTAGAATTCCATCACCTTCGTCCTTGTCGTGGCACCGGAATTGCAATGGCAGTGGCGCGGAGCGCTTCTGCACATGAGCGACTTGAACTTGTTCTTGCTACATCTCGTCCAGGAACGTCATGGACAGATCCACCTTTGTTTGTACTTGATCTAATCGGACGTCGTGTTGCTCCAGCTTCTTGTCCACCTCCTCCAAACGCGACTTCATCGCCTCCACCGCTGCGAACTTCTCGTCGAGAGCATCGAGCTGCATGGTGAGGAAGGCCTTGAGTTCGTCCATCTCCTCCAAGATCTGTCGAACCACCACACTGGGCTTCTTTTTGGCGCCGTTGCGGTCACTTCTCTGAGCTAACCCAACCGTCGATCGATATAACGGCGTCAGAGCAGACTCCTACACTAACCTCTCTTTGGAAAAAATTGAGCGGGTGAAGCCAAGAGAGTGCGAGGACCGAACAGCTCTGATACGAAGGTTGTAGTGACCTAAACGCCGACGAGAATCGCCGGTCAAATTGGTGGCGATACAGTGTGAACACAGCAAGGAATTGGAGATTGAAGAGAACTCAGTAGGAAGTAGAGAGAGAGCAAGGTGATGAGGATTCTTCAGACTGATTCACAATAATAACCTGTCCTTGTTGCTACTTTCTTTTTGAGGGAAAGACGAGCCAGCTTATGTATTCAAAGTGTTTAGAGTCATACAACACAAGTCCGAGGGATTATGGAGCCACATTAGGCGTCCAGGAGGCAAACAAGTCATTGCTTTCGCCAAATTATGAGTTTCAAAGTTTGTTTCTCTAAAATCATGGCAGAACCGAGCATCGGAGAAGCTCTCGCACAAGGCTTTAACTTCACGAATGGTAGATCCGAAGCTGCGCGAACCAGTCTGCTTCATCCCCTGGATCACCTCCAAAGAGTCTGAAGCGACCAGCACCCTGTTCTCATTCAAGTTGGCAGCAAGTGACAATGCTTCAGCACAAGCTCGCGCCTCCAATATCACAAGATCCGTGACACCCGGAAGAACTCTTGCAGCCGCACCCAGAAAGAGACCATGATCATCCCGGCAAACAGCTCCACACACGCCCAGGTTACTTCAGCTTGAAACCGCTGCGTCAACGTTAATCTTCACAAGCCCCTCCACCGGTGCCACCCAGCACTGCATGCGAGGCCTCTCCAACATTGCAACGCAGGAAGCTGTCCCTTTACTTCTCATCGGCACCAAAGCAAGATCAGCAATGTACCTGTTGGTGAAGGCATAAGTATCTAGAGGACTCTGAAATTCATCTTCATGAATGACTCGCCGTCAGGCACGCCAGATAGCCCAGAGAGTCACCAACAGTTTGGTGAACAGATCAGTCGATAACGATTCCGCCATATGAAACAACCAATCTCTTGCATCCGGCATCATGTTCCCAGCGATAATCTCCGTAAACTCCTCATCATGTAATGCCCAAACACACCCATTGTACAATCAATTAAGGAATGGCGCCAAGAATCTTCAGTAGCAAGGCACAAAGTACATCTCCCCTGCTAGGCCATCCCTTGACGGACAAGAACGTCTGCCGTTGGCAAGGACACCCGAGCAAGACGCCATGTGAAGAGCTTAATTTTGCTAGGAATCTTGTGCTTCCACAGCGATGCCCACTGATTCCTTACTCTTGCCTTGTCCGACGCACTAGCACCTTAAACCCCAACTCGTACTGATACAGTGGCTCCCAATCTTCACGGATTGGATTGATAACTAGGAAAGCCTAAATGGAAAACCTACCCCAACAACAAACTTCAATGAGAAAGACTTTGGAAACTAGGAAACCAAGTCAATAATCACCTTTATTGAATGCCACGATTATCACTCGGAGGCACGCGCCGATTCTTACAATCCACAAGAGAAAGCAAGGCCTAAGGTGGAAACCCTAATATAGAGGGATGAACTCTAGATTAGGAGCTAAGCTCAACTTTAGTCTAAACAATAAGTCTAAAAACCCTAATTAGTGGGGAGTACGGTATTTATAGTTTAACCCTCCACTAAAGAGATACATGGGCCGTGGCCCGTTTAACTACGCGCTAATAGATCCGGACTATCCGGATTGGGGCCGGACAGTTCGGGTACCCAGAGGGTCCGGGCTGACCTCTGGGACTTCCAAAGAAGATCCAGACCCTCATCCGGAGTATCCGGGTGGGAGGTCCGGGACTTCCAGAGAAGATCCAAACCTTCATTCGGAGGGTCCGGGTGGAAGGTCCAGCCATATCCGGAGGGTCCGGGCCTCAGCCGGACAATCCGGGCCTTCATTCTCACTGGGCGTCTGGAGGGTCCGAGGCAGCGGTCTGGCTGGGACTTGGCTTGAAGCTTGGAGTCCCTTCCTCGGTCCCGTTGTCCTTCACCTTGGACAATCCTTCGTACCTAAGCATGCATAAGGTCGGCGCATTAGATAGTATATCATTCATGTTCATGCCTAATGAAAAAGTACTAAGGAGAAGATTCACCTCATGTTGAGTTTTGGCTCAAGCTCGTGTCATTGGCCCAACAAGTGGAGGTGGGCTTGAATGTGAAGTGGTGTTGCCCGTGGTGATGTCCGCATCACGTACTCCTTGGCCCAACTTACCCACACATACATAACTTAGCCTTGAGGGCTTTAGCCCATGACTCAAAACTATCTGAATTCAGGTGTTGGCGCCCACGCGCTTCTTCCTCTTCTTAGTTATGAATACCCGCTAGCTGCAGCATAGCGGTGCTGACAAACAGTACGCGCGGAATGAAATATCTCTGAGCATTATGAGAAACCCACGACATGCGAATTTTCGCAAATTACAGCTTTGGCGTGGTTGCACTGGAAGCTATGATGGGAAAGCACCCAGATGATCTACTCCTTCCATTCTTCTGCCGATCGGAGTAGCCGGCAAAGCTGAGGGATATCCTAGATCGATGCATTGTAGCACCATCGAGCGTCGACGAGGAGAAGAATGTCATTTTGGTTGTTTTGATGGCGTTTGCTTGCATGCAATTGTCAGCAACCCTGATGACACGAACGACGACAAGAGCAAGAACCGCGACACAGCTGCAGCAAGCGGGAAACCGGCTGGCGGGAACGAGGATGCGGCAACCACTGAACGGGAGACCAGGCCCAAGAGAGTGAAGAAGCCCAACAGGCGATACACAGGAGAAGAATGGACCCACGCGCTTGAGTAGCAATGATGTTATAAGCCGGCGTGTGGTGTGCGTGTATGTCATCTTGTTAGATCTGAACTCGGATAATCTCCTCCTACCTCCGGCTCTGTTGCCTCTTTCCCATTTCTTGCTGTTGAACCTTGTACTGCGAATCGATCAATAGAGCTTGCGTTAACAAATTGGTATCAGAGCCATCCACTGCCTCCGCTCTGGATCCGCCCGCTGTCAAACCGGCCCCGTCGATCATCACTACTCGCCGACAACGACGCGACATGGAAGAACTGACCAGGGTCGTGAACCTCATGCGTGAAGAACAGGATCGCCGCCACGCGGATTTGCAAGCCAAGATCGACTCCATCTGCGCATGGAAGCCGGATCTGGACGCCCGAGTGACCGAGCTTCACGCGGCCGTACAAGTTCTGCAGGAGAACCGACCGGAGTCGCTACCGGTGCCGTCGTCCGCACCAGGCGGCACCACCCCCACGGCACACGGGGGGGCACCTTCCTCCATTCTTGGTGCGGCGCAGTTGGGAGCGTTCCCAGGGCCAATTGGCTACGGCGTGGATGCGACTACACGGGGGCAGGTGGCGGGCGTGTCCATCGCCCCGCCACCTCCTCCGGCCAACGGTATGCGCTATCCGCCCTACTCGCTTCATTCCCCTTTCCCGACTGCCGATTTGGCTCAGTATTCTCATACCACCAATGTTTCTGGCCATTCTGGATTGGGATCCTCCTTACCGGCTGTCGCCTTCCCTCGATTCGACGGCGAGAATCCTCGGCTCTGGCAGTCCCAATGTGAAGAGTACTTCGAGCTATTTGAGATTCCTTATCACTTATGGGTTCGCATGGCCACCTTACATCTTTCTTCGTCAGTGGGTATCTGGTATCAGTCAGTGCGCAGGCGCGTCTCTCAGATGGATTGGAAGGGGTTTTGCGATTTGTTGGCTGGGCGATTCGGTCGGGATCAGCACCAGCAACTAATCCGGCAGTTCTATCATCTGAAATAGACTGGCACTGTACAGGAATTCATCGATCGCTTTGAAGAGCTTATGAACCATTTGAACTCGTACACTGATGCCACGCATCCGTACTACTTTCTCACGAAGTTCATCGAAGGCTTACGCGATGACATCCGTGTGGTTGTGATGGTGCAGCGGCCGCCGGATTTGGATACAGCATGTTCTTTCGCTCTCCTACAGGAAGAGGTGCTAACCGGCTCACGTCGAGATCGACCACGCCGATTTGAAACTCCTGTAGCACATCCGGCACGCCCGGCCGGCTCCTTACTGTTACCACCAGCTCAGCCGAGTCATAGCCGTTCAGCACAGGCACCAACTGCTGATGACCGCAGGGGCGTAGAAGGAGCACGTGCCACAAGCCGACCTGATGGAGTTGCAAGTCTCCGAGCATACCGGCAAGCCCGAGGTCTGTGCTTTACATGTGGAGAAAAATGGGGCCGGGACCACAAGTGCCCAAAAGCAGTTCAGTTACATGTAGTGGAGGAGCTTCTTCAGATTTTGGACCTGCAACACTTGGAGCAAGATACACCTGACGACGTCTGTGATGAACAATCGGCAGAACTGATGGCTATATCACGGCACGCAGTGGACGGAACAGTATCGCCACGGACCATTCGCTTGCAGGGGTGGGTACAGGGCAAGGAAATGTTATTGCTGGTAGATTCGGGAAGCTCGACGTCATTCATCAGTGCTCAAACTGCCACCAATCTACCGGGCCGCCAAGCATTGACTCGCCAAATCCGGGTGCAAGTAGCTGACGGGGGCGAGCTCAGTTGCACTCATCAGATCAAAGACTGCTCGTGGTGGGTGCAAGGCCAATGTTTCACATCTGATTTGCGCATCATTCCACTGGGCAACTACGATATTATTTTGGGGATGGATTGGCTGGAAGCCCACAGTCCGATGACCGTCGATTGGGTTAACAAGACGATGCAGTTTAAGGAAGATGGGCGCGATGTCTTACTGCGGGGGCTCAGCATCACTAATTCTCAGTGTCTCACAATTACCACCCAGCAGCTGGCCGGTATAAGCAAGCGCCACGCATCAGCTCATTATGTTCAAGTCGCCATGGTGATTGAATCCCCTGAATCGCCGGTCCCGGCAACAGTATACACTCTATTGTCGGAATTCGCTACAGTCTTTGAGGATCCTCAAGGTTTACCACCTTCCAGAGAATACGATCACACAATTCCTTTGATTCCCGGCGCTCAACCGGTGGCCTTACGACCATACCGCCTAGCTCCAGCATTGAAGTCTGAATTAGAGAAACAAGTAGCCGAGATGCTGGATAGTGGAATTCTCCAACACAGCAAGAGCCCATTTTCATCTCCGGCAATATTGGTAAAGAAAAAGGATGGAAGCTGGCGATTATGTATCGATTATCGATATCTGAACACGTTGACTTGCAAAACGAAATACCCGGTGCCTGTGATCGAGGAACTGCTGGATGAACTTGCGGGCGCCTGCTGGTTTTCAAAGCTGGATCTCCGGGCTGGTTACCACCAGATCCGAATGGCGGAAGGAGAGAGCTACAAAACCGCGTTCCAAACTCATTCCGGCCATTATGAATATAAGGTAATGCCGTTCGGGCTGTCAGGCGCGCCAGCCACCTTCCAACGCGCTATGAACGAAACTTTAGCCCCTGTTCTCCGGAAGTGTGCTCTGGTATTTTTCGACGATATCCTCATATACAGCCGATCCTTGGACGACCATGTGAACCACCTCCGCACTGTCCTTCAACTTCTGCAGGCCGATCACTGGAAGGTGAAATACTCGAAATGCTCGTTCGCTCAGCAGCAGTTGTCTTATTTGGGTCACGTTATCAGCGCGCAAGGAGTGGCCACAGAGGATGCGAAAATACAAGATGTGCAACAGTGGCCAACGCCGACAACGGTGAAACAGCTCCGCGGCTTCCTGGGTCTCGCCGGGTACTATCGCCAATTTGTCAGACACTTTGGGCTCATCAGTAAACCTTTGACTAATCTTCTGAAGAAACATGCTCAATTCATCTGGACTTCTGACTGTGAAGCGGCATTTGTTCAGCTCAAGCACGCCTTAGTGTCTGCACCAGTGCTAGCGTTGCCGGACTTTTCTCAACCATTCATTATTGAGACCGATGCATGTGATAAAGGTGTCGGCGCTGTATTGCAACAGTCTGGGCATCCTATAGCGTTCATGAGCAAGGCACTGGGACCCCGCAACCAAGGATTATCTATTTACGAGAAGGAGTGCATGGCAATACTCATGGCGGTCGACCGGTGGCGATTGTACCTTCAATTCAACGAGTTCCTCATTCGTACTGATCAAAAAAGCTTGATTCATCTGGAAGATCAGCGGTTGTCCACGCCGTGGCAACAGAAAGCGTTTACAAAACTGCTGGGTTTACAATACCGGCTCTGTTACAAAAAGGGCAGCGAGAACCATGCTGCCGATGCCCTGTCTCGGCGGGAACACGAGACTCCGTCAGAGTGCGCGGCGATCGTCGAATGCATTCCATCTTGGCTCGCAGACATCACCGCTAGCTACGCCGCTGACGAACAGGCCCGCACCCTGCTGGCCAAACTGGCCATAGCTTCACCAGTCGACAAGTTCAGCTTATGTCAGGGCGTTATCCGTTTTGAGAACCGCATTTGGGTCGGCTGCAGTTCATAGTTGCAACAGCGTGTGATCGCAGCGTTGCACGACAGCGCCGTTGGGGGACACTCCGGATTTCCAGTTACCTATCGTCGGATCAAACAGTTATTTGCGTGGCCTCATATGAAAGCCACCATCCGACAGTACATCGACAGTTGTTCGGTCTGCCAACAAGCCAAGCCCGACCGTGGCCGCTATCCAGGTCTGTTGCAGCCATTACCCATCCCTGATTCAGCCTGGGAAGTTGCCACCATGGACTTCATCGAGGGCTTGCCACTCTCGTCGCGTTACAGTTGCATCTTAGTAGTGGTTGACAAATTTTCTAAGTATGCTCACTTCCTTCCGCTCCGACATCCGTTCACTGCCGCCCAGGTTGCTCAGGTGTTCATCGACCAAGTCTACAAGTTGCACGGATTGCCTCGAGTCATTGTGTCTGATCGGGACCGGGTATTCACCAGCCAATTCTGGCAACAACTTTTCACTCGCACCGGTGTTCAACTCCACCTCAGCACCGCCTACCACCCCCAATCGGACGGGCAGACCGAAAGAGTGAACCAATGCCTGGAAACTTATCTACGGTGTTTTGTTCATGCTTGCCCAACTCAGTGGGTGAAGTGGCTGTCGCTCGCCGAGTTCTGGTACAACTCCAGCTATCATTCGTCTCTGGGCAAGCCTCCCTTCGTCGTATTGTACGGTCGGGAGCCAAGACACCTGGGGCTCACACCGGCTGACACATGTGGCAACATGGATGTCCAACAATGGCTTCAAGATCGTACATTGATGACCGACTTGGTGCGCCAACATCTGCACCGGGCGCAACAACGCATGACGCGGCAGGCGGATAAGAAGCGTTGCGAGCGCACTTTCGCAGTGGGCGACTTGGTTTTCCTCAAACTCCAACCATATGTTCAGACGTCAGTGGCCTCTCGCGCCAATCACAAGCTCTCATTCAAGTATTTTGGCCCATTTTCAATTGTGGCTCGCGTTGGCGCCGTGGCTTACAGACTACAACTCCCAGCAGCCGCAACTATACACCCGGTGTTCCACGTCTCGCAACTTAAGCGCGCCCTGGCACGAGACGAGCAGGTATTGCCCACCCTTCCATCCGCCGTGTTTGTTTAGCAGGTACCCATCGCGATTCTGGCCACGCGCTGGGCAAAGACGGCCAACAAAATGCGCCGGCAGCTCCTCATCCGCTGGTCCTCAACTCCGACGGGCGGCGAGACGTGGGAAGATGAAGCGGACATGATGCGGCGATTCCCTAATTCTCCGGCTTGGGGGCAAGCCGGTGCTTTAGGGGGGGGGGTATTGTCAGCAACCCTGATGACACGAACGACGACAAGAGCAAGAACCGCGACACAGCTGCAGCAAGCGGGAAACCGGCTGGCGGGAACGAGGATGCGGCAACCACTGAACGGGAGACCAGGCCCAAGAGAGTGAAGAAGCCCAACAGGCGATACACAGGAGAAGAATGGGCCCACGCGCTTGAGTAGCAATGATGTTATAAGCCGGCGTGTGGTGTGCGTGTATGTCATCTTGTTAGATCTGAACTCGGATAATCTCCTCCTACCTCCGGCTCTGTTGCCTCTTTCCCATTTCTTGCTGTTGAACCTTGTACTGCGAATCGATCAATAGAGCTTGCGTTAACAAAATCTGCCCAAAAGCCCGGCCAACAATGCAACAGGTATATCAAGCACTCGCAAACAGAAGCTGCCCAACGCTCATCCTCAGGTCCGTCATGAAATTAGACTACAATATTTGCATGATTCTTGTGGCACCATAAAGAGTATATGAAGCTATCTACTCTCCTGGATTGGCAATTATTTGGCCTGGCATTCGTATCTTGTGTCTAGATTTTGAAGATAGAAGGATACAAGGAAGATTAGCATGACCCTGCGTAAAAGAAGATTTTGCAGATGGATGCTACTGAGAAACAAAAGGCCACTTGAATAATGAGGGAAAGGCAACTTTTATACGTTGATTCAATAAACTTTCGCTTGTAGTTTCCCTCCAAAACTGCAGAGGGTTGTCAAAACTCTTGGATGAAAAAATCTTCCCCTTATATCGGGTCTTTTCATTCAACTGAAGCAGGTAGAATCACATTTGTTTTTCCAGATGGTTATGTTTGTAATTGTCAAAAGCGGATTCATGCATCTACTGTTGCACTTGTCGGACCTCTGTGCCCAGCTAAAGAAGAGGCTTAGGGGACATGCCTAATTAGAAGCCGGGTCCAACATAAGTGAAAGGAGATGGCCCAATCAGCCCACAATGCATGTCACTGCAGCACGTCAGGATTAGCAGCAGCAACAGAGCGCCCGTGCAACGAGAGAGGAGCGACCGTAGCAGAGATCCCAGCCACGCACGCACGTCCGTATGCATTGTTTGTCCAAAAATGCTAACACACGGTTTTACCGCGCCGGGCGGTCGATCAAGCCAGCGAGCCAACGCGAGCCTTTTTCGTGGGGCTTACCTGTACTCTATAGTCTATAAGCCTTATCTTCAGCAACATATGTTGCAGTCTAGCCGGCGTCACGCCACCAGGGAGCCACCGCCTGGCCTCTAGGCTCTAGCCTCTCCCGGCATGGCCGCTCTTTTCTCCTTTTCCCCTTTCTTCTCTGCTGACCAGCAGATGCCGCGGCAACCGCCATTCCTCCTGTTGAGACGTTGGAGGCATGGAGGCAAGCACCGTCGCCGCTGTATCCCATCCTTTTCCCTTCGTTCTCCAGCACTAGAACCATTCCCCTCGTCCTACCGCTGCTACTATTCCCCACCAAAGCCGCCATCCGAGCTAAGGGGGTGGTTAGATTTAAACTTTTTTCTTCCTTTTAGAGTTGAAAGTCAATTTTGGAAGCCGGTTGACGTTGTAGAAATTTAGTTGATAGTTACAAAATAATTTGTTGAAGCCTGTCGAGAGTTGTGATGTTAATTAAAAGTTGTAGATGTTTTGTTGAAATCCGGTTGAGTTATATGGTCCTCAGTTGAAAGCTGCAGACCTTTGTTTAAAATCCGATTGAAAGTGGTAAGAAGTTGTATGATTTTTAGTTGAAAGTAGTAGATGTCTTTATTGAAAGCGGTTGGAAATTATATAAATTTAGTGGAAAGTTACATTTTGATTAAAAATGTTATGGCAAAATAGGTTGAAATCATTCTTCTTAGTACTCAAAAGGGGAAGGCTATGTTCAGAGAGAGTACTTGGACGGTCGTCCTAGTGGTTGACCGTATATTAACAATTCCCTTATTTGTTGGCATGTGAATTTTACACAAATCTTGGAAGATTGGAGTATCTTTAAGTGTTTTTGGCAAAGGTTACCATGAAATATAGCGAAGTTTACATGCAAGCTCGAAAGTCCAAACGTTTTGGAAACATTTGAACTCGATCGCATGTTTCTTTGTGTAAACCCATATTCTCCGTTCCGAACAGTTTTGTGAGGTCAAGTCAAGGCTGCTGTCGCATTCTCTCCTAATGTCAGTTTCTCCTTGATCCGCGGCGCGGCGTGCGGTGGTCGGAGTCGGACAGCAACCGCGGCCGGCAAGCCAAGACGAAGCAGCAGTTTGATGGAGCTCGTCGGAGTCGCCTCGTTGCCACCTAGCCCACGTACACAATCGTGGACTTCGTCTTCGCCTTGGCCTCTCTCCTCTTTTTTCCCCCGAAAGGCAAGAACGTCACATTCTGACGTTCACACCATCAGCAGTAAACAGCAGCTAGCAGAAGGTGACTCTGATTTCTTCAGTACTTACTTAAGCTCTAGCCGCCAAGTTTGATGCAGCTGCACATGCACATGTACCACCAGTACTGCCGACCAATCTCGATCTCCATGGCTACATGTAACTGCAACTGCATGATGCTCTTCCTTCTTCTCCAGGAACAGTGGATCGATACATATTCGTTGCAAGAGAATTAATGTTCTCTATCTATCTGCCATGAAAGCGAGAGCCCATGCACCAGCAATCCGGCATGAATGAACAAATCAATGAACAAGCTAGTAGTACAGAGAATAGTTGCAGGCACATGCAACCGATTAATATGGCTTGCATGCTTTTGCAGTGCCTATCATGCTTTTGCACTTTTGCTCGCCCATTCATTGGGTACCCATGCATGCATGCTTAGCCTTAGCTTGCCTTGCAGCCGTGGTCAGTCAGAGTCAGAGAGCTAGCCATCCACACATCACACACATAGATAGATAGATAGAAACAAGAATTGAAGACGGCAGCAACCTAACTGTACGTGCTTGGGTTGAAATCGTGCTAGCAAGTCAATTCCGTCCAGTTGCAATGACCATTGCTGATGCTGCAGTGCAGTTAGGCAGCAGCTTGTTCATCTCCAAATCATCCGGAAATTGCACCAGCTTAATTGGAAGAAACAAGACAAAAACACAGAGTCAAAACACCGTGCATGACTTCAAGGCATAGCAGGGCTTTCCTTGCAATCTTCAAAGCAGCAGAAAATGATGGCCTAGAATGAGTAGTTGGCTACACTGTTTTAATTCATCCATTAACAATCCTGCAACGCTGACTAGTAAGTAGTGCTAGTACATTGAGTAGTGACGCGCAAGAGGACATCAAGTGAAGACACGTTTGCTGATATTTTACCTCCCAAATTTTCTTATCTTTTTTGAAAAGGAAAAATTTTATTAATTCTTCGACCTCTACATCAAGAAGATGCATACAACCAAACAAAATCATTATTATAATATTCTATACAAATGTAAAAGTACTCTCCGCGTCACATGGTAAACATGAAAATAGATAAAAGAAAGAATAGCCAAACTACCACTAGTGAAAGCTAAACATACCAAAATACTACTAGTGAAAACCAACTCGCCAAAATAGCACTCACTTCAGTTTTTTCTAGCCAAAATACCACTAGTGTCTAACTGAGACTAACATCCTCCACAGAAGACATATATGCCCTTACCTCTTCACATGCCAAACTGATACAAAACAGCAACAATTGAGCAACAAAACAACAACAATAGAGAAGCATTTCAGCAGCAAATGAGCATGAAAACAGCAGCATTTCAACATCGTCTCAGTTTGCATCATTCAACAACAATATAGCAACATTTCAGCACATTTTGACAGCATTTTAGCACAATTTGACAGCATTTCAGCAGCATTTTGACAACACTTCAAGTCATTTTGATAACATTTCAGCAATATCAACAACAATACATAATGGTTCAGAATAAGATAGCATCAACGGCAATACATAATGGTTCCAAAGAAGATAACATCAACAGTACATAATGGTTCAGACCACCACCCTTCAAACAAAAGATCATGGTTCTCACAAACATAAGCAAAAGATCATGGTTCACACAACCAAATGCACTAAACTCGTCGAAGAGGGCTAGGAGCAGCAGTTTTGCTCCTTGTAGATGCACTAGGAGGTGTAGAAGTAATTGCAATAGCTACAGCCCTGTGCCTTGTCATTGGACCTGTAGGAGTAGCAAGTTGAGTACTTAGTTGGTGTCTTAGGAGGAGATGTTGCTGCAATGCTTGCTTCAGCCTTTGATTTTTTTCCTACAATTCAATACACATTGTTAGCAATTAATATGCAAGACATTTGGCAGCAAGTGAAAGAAATTTGGACTCGTGAAATAATTACCGTGGAGGAGGAGTAGCATCTCGGTCAGCATCACTTTCAATCTCTGGCTCCTTGCATGTCTTCTGAAGATGGCCTATTGCTCCACACATTTTGCATTTATATTTTTTACCAGTTCCACCCTTGGTGTAATTCTTTATCCTCCTAGTTCTTGGAGTCTAGCACTCTTGGTAAGTTTGGGAGGAATCATATCAAACCCAGGATTTACCTTGGGCCATTGGGACCTGCCCCTAATTGGCATGAGAACTCCCTCATATGCCGCTCTGAATCTTGCCACTGAGAAGCACTTGTCAACATATTCCTCTAGCTTGGCTTGTTTGGAGAATATGAACCGAAAAGCATGTGTGCATGGCTTACCACAAATCTGCCATCTCCTACAAGAGCACTCTTTTTTCTCCAAGTTAACGGTGTGCCTCCATCCATTTCCTGAAATCTCAGCTATATTGGGCGATGCTCTTGCTTCCAAATAACGCAACCCCCTGCTTTTCAGATTCAACTCCTTTATCACACTAGGTAGTATGTAACCTAGCAGCACTTAAGCAATGGCTCTCCTTTGCTTTAACATTTTTATTATCATTTCCCTAAGCTTGTCCAGAAGCTCAACAAGTGCAAGCTGCTTCACCTCCCAGACCCAATTATTGAAAACCTCTGCCAAATTATTGCTGACATACTCAACTTTTCTCATTGCTGAAAATTTGCTTCTTGTCCACACATGGCTGTGATGCATGTTCAAATAGGCTACTGCTTCAGAGTTTTGTGCTTCTATTTCTGCCATTAGTGAATCATGCTTCTCTACTTCATATGTCCAAGCTGCAGGCCACATATTATCTAGTATGTCACCTTTGAACTTTTTCTTGAAGTTAAGCATTAGATGCATCATGCATTCTCTATGTTCACAATTTGGGTAGACCGTAGAAATGGCGTTCTCCAACCCCTTACATGCATCTGTATGGATTGCAAGCCCTTGTGGATCTCCAATGGCCAATTTCAGTTGTTCCATGAACCACATCCAATTTTCTGTAGTTTCTTTCTCAAAAATACCAAATGCTACCGGAAACATCCAGCTATGTCCATCAACACCAATTGCGGCTGCCAATTGTCCAGTGTATTTCCCACTAAAAAAAGTTACATCAACCCCCAAATATGGTCTACACCCTGCCAAAAACCCATCAATGCATGGCTTGAAGGCAATGAACAACCTATTGAAAACATGCACAATATCACCCTTTTTGTTTTTAGTTGTTTTTATGTCTATCTCAAATATACTTCTAGAATTGGCTGCCAACAATTCTTCTCTAAAGTTCCACAACAACTTAAAATTCTCCTTGTATGTACCTTCCAATTGATCCTTTGCACGAGCTCTCCCTTTCCAAACATCGCTGTACTGAAGCTTAATATCATACTCCCTTTGCAAACGTTCTCTAAGCTGTTTAGCACTCACCGTGGCATCCTCCTGAAGTGCAGCTTTCCCTTTATCAGCAAGCCAATCTCTGTTTGCCATTCCTTTGCTGCAATTGGCACTCCCACAAGTATGGCGAAAGGGAAGTTTCTTTACCTACAATAACATTAAGAAAGAAATCAGCAACAAAATGTTCCAAAAGCAAGAAGCAAACAAAGGTACTAATCATACTATGAAAGTATTAGTGTTCTTTAACTTGGAGGCATGTATCCTCCATGGACAATCCTCATCAGTGCATTTAGCCCTGAATCTCTGAGGGTCACTATACTCCGTGTCAAAGGACCAATCTTCTCTAATTGCTAGTTGTCTCAATGCGACTTTAAATTCTTTGGAGTTAGGAAATGTAGCTCCTACTTCGATTCGAGGATTGTTTTTATCATGGATATAAGTGGGAGCCACATTGTTAGCAAGTAAAGCCTCATCATCCCCTGGCACATGTTGTGGATCATAAGAGTTGTCAACATCCAGTGTTCCCAATGGAACTCTTGCAGCAACTACCTCTGGCTTGGCATTTTTCTGTGGCTCCGCATTCTCTTGTGACTCATCATTCTCCTCCTGCAAATAAGTGTTCTCCTCATTGCATCCCACATGCTCGTCATCCTCATACTCCCCTGCATAGGCTTGCTTCGGCCAAGCAAAGAATGGAGCATGAACCGGTTGATCATCCTCCTCCTCAACCATGACAGGAGCAGGTTCATTGCTTTGCTGTTTGCTCTCAATGGTCACACCAAACCTTACTATTTTTGAGTTAGAACATCTATAAAACAATTCTGCTATCTCTGATTCAGAAATCAAAGGAACTGTGTTATCCCCAGATCCATACCAGATGGTCATTCTCTGATTAGTAGACCACTGGAACCGCTCCTCCACAGCCCCCCTTATCTGCGCCACGGACAAGTCCCGACCGACCATAAAAGCCCATGTTTTGCCCCTTTGGTATGCTCTCTTGCCGTCTACAATCGTCAAATAAGACTGAACGTCTATTTCTACTTTGAAAGTGTCCATCGGATCACTGAAACACACGAACACATCGCCGTGGCGAGTCGGGACAGAAATAATACATAAGGGCATTGCAGCAAGTACATATCTCAAGGTTGATTAGTATTCTTGTTGATTAGTAGATGATAATCATTTTAGTACATATCTCAATGTGAATACTTTTTAGAGATCTCTACTTTTTACTTTTCAGTACTAACCTGGTCACAGCAGTGGCCAACAATAAACCAGTATACTGAAGCTAATCCTTAAAAACTAGCCAAGACGAGTGACTTGGACAGAGCATGACTTGTTTAAGCTTAAGATAACACCAAAACAACACTAAATTAGCCTCATCTAGTTTGCTTAGTATCAAAACAGTAGCTCAAAAGGTTCGAGGCTGCTAAACTTTCAGAGCTTACAAAACTATGTCAACCAAAAATGATTTCAGCGCTCTTGTAACGGTACACAACAACAACAATCATTAACCGATGTGAGAAAGCTTGTTAGTTGTTATTGATCCATAGAATAAGCTTTTCTTCATATGGCATCAGTTTAAACTTGAATGCAATTCTGATTCTTAAGATGTAGAGGAAGGAGACCGAGGGACTATTGAATTATTATTTTCCTAAATCTTGTTCAAAGATAAAAGCACAAAACACCAGCTACAAACCAAGCTGCGTAGGGCCGAGAACCCACGTATCCGACACGGGTACGTGGGCTTGGGCACGTATCCGTGCTGCGCCGGGAACCCACGGACCGGCGAGCCAGTGCGGTTCAGGTCGACGTCGAGCAGCTCCAGGCGGGCGAGCAGCTCCGGGCAACCGAGCAGTGCGGGTGGGCGAGCAGGGGATGCGACCGAGCCGAGGAGGGTGGCGGAGCAAGGAATGCGGCCGAGTAGGGGAGGGTGGCGGAGCAGGGGAGGTGAGCGAGCACGGGACGGCGGCGAAGCTGGGGAGGTGGGCGAGCAAGGGCCGGCGGCCAAGCCGAGGGACGGCGGCCGAGCAGATGAGCCAGCCGGGTGGGAGCCGCCGGGAGGGGGTCGTCGGCGCAGAGGACTAGAGAGAGAGGAACGGGAGGAGGCCACCGGGAGGAGCCAGCGCCGTCGAGCTCCTGAGGTTCGGCGCGCCGCCATGGTGGGAAAGAGAAGGAGAGAAGTCGGGTGGGGACTAGAGAGAGTTAGGGATTTGAGTCTATCAGGGATTCAGTCAAGGGTAATTTCAGAATAACCAAAAATCTGACAAGCAGTTCACAGTTTGACTAATAGAAGTTGTTTGACATTTAACGGGAATGTTTTGGAGTCAAAAACCGAGGTACTAGTGCTATTTTGGCGAGTTGGTTTTCACTAGTGATATTTTGACATGTTTTGCTTTCAATAGTCGTAGTTTGGTTATTCTCTCTAGATAAAAGCAGCGACCGAATCAAATGCCGCCTATCCTCCTGCCGTTGTGCCAGCTACCAGAAGAGAACAATGCTCGTGCTTATCTAAGTTTTCTTATCTAATGCCTTTCAGTTGGTTTCTTCGCCGAGACCCTTCTGAAAGCAACCCAAAAAAAGTCTTTGGTTGCAGGCTCCATCAGAGGTAGCCCAAACACTTGAGCAAGCATGGCACACCCAATGGCAGTGTATCCCCATTGAGAAACGTGAGGAGATGAGATTTTTCTGATGGATACATAGGCAGAGGTAGGTAGATTAGATAGATATCTGATCGATCACCTTTCTCTCGATCTGGCCTTGGCATCTTGTCACCTGTCTCTCCCTGGCAACACACCTTGTGAAATCAGACCAAACCAGCCGATTCTGAAGTATGTACCGTATATGGGTTTTCAGCCTCGTGTTTGACTTTGCTGGGTAGATGCCAAAGCCACTGGTCTCCTAATGTTGCCATCAGGACAGGTATTTGACCACAAACATGTACAGGTCGTGTACAAGAGAGCTACGGTTGCAGACTTGGAGTTGAATGCCTACCTGCTTATTGCAAAAATTTCTTACAGTCTCATCTGAGGAAACACACTGCAGTTCTCACAGTCATAAAAAGTTTCTGGAAGTTGGGTGTGCCTAATTTGATGAGATAATTTCAGGGTTCTTGCTTTTCCCTGACAAAGATAAGAAGATTGCACCAGCTGCTTCAGAAAAAAAAAGGAGGAGGGTTTTCTGGAAGTACAGGTCTCTTAAGAAATTTTAACAGCTGGATTATAACTATACACTGAAAAGGGAAGTAAGGTTCATCAGAAATTCCTAATTCAGAAAGAATTGAGTTAAAGTGTCTGAAACTAGCAGCCATGCCGTTTTATATTGACAAAATAAGGTTTTAGGACACAGGTCTTAGTCTCCACTATGACCATCCACTAAGCAAAGCACCTGAACAACACTCTAAATTAGTCCTGTATGGTGCAACCTTTTCTCTACTAAACAATTCTAGTATTGCAGGAAGCAGAACCAAGCACAAATAAACTTTTCAGCATATTTTCCCATCTCAATGTATCACAAAGATCACACCTTTTGGCTGCACCAATTGAACAGAAGGTTTTTCTTAGGCAATAAACACAAGGATCATTGCAACGAAACATCAACGATTGAACAACAGTATGGCACATGAATAAACGTGTTTATTAGCGTACAACAAACAAATACTCCCTTCAACAAAAATTTCACATACATTAATTGATCTGTCTCTTCAACAAAAAAGAAAAAAAAAGAACACCATGTATATCAATTGATCGAGCTCTACTCTACTTTCTCTTGTTCTTGCTCCCGACGATCAAGACGACGTAGAAGAGAGCACGGAAGAAGAACCCGAACGCCACAGTCACCAGCAAGCACTTCCACTTGCCGATGTCCGTGACGGCCTGCTGCGCGAGCACATCGGCGCCGGTGGCCACGCAGGTGCTGGTCGTCATGTTGGTGCCGAGCGTGCTGCTGATGGCGTCGAGCACCTTAAGCTTGACGGCCTCCGACATGCGCCCGACGGGCGTGCCGTCGAACATCTCGACGCCGCGCGAGAAGCACCGGGAGGCGTCGCTGAACTCGTTCTGGAGCACGGCCTGGTACGGGTACTTGACGAGTGACATGTAGTGGAACCAGATCCAGTAGTCCGGGATCCTGTCGCGGTTGATGAAGAACCCGGAGAAGAGGAGGAAGTAGGCCAGGATCGCGACGACCACCGTGTAGCCCAGCATCACGTGCGGCACGACGGCGGAGAGGAAAGTGACGAAGCCGCTGCCCGCCCAGAGCGATGCCAGCACGACGAGCAGGAAGAACATGAACGACGCGCCCCCGCCGGCGAGGCCGACGGCGAAGAAGGTGGTGGCCGCGAACGCCGCGGACAGGAGCACCAGCGGCGGGAACGAAACGGCGGCGTTGGCGAGCACGTAGGAGATCCGGCGGTAGGCGTTGTGCGCCGTCTCGCGGAGGTAGATGTGGCGCTCCTGCACGAACACCGGCAGCGCGTCGGCGCAGACGTAGAACATGGTGGACATTCCCATGGCGAAGAAGCCGAGCCGCTCCTGGACGCCCTTGGGAGTGTCGTCGAGGCGCCAGAAGATGGTCGCCAGGATGATGCCCGTCACCATGATCGTGCCCAGCCGCATCACGAACAGCTCCGGCATGCGCCCCGTGTTGGTGAAGGACCGCTTCACCAGCACCCACACCTCCACCGACAGCGGGTTCGCGAACGTCGGCACCGACGACGCCGCCGTCCCCGTGCCGCTCCCGGCCACCAGCTTCCCCCGGGATACGCTCTCGGCGATGGTGAGCTCCAGCGGCATCGTGCAGACCTCCTTGGTGTCGTTGTCCTCCTTGCCGCCGTGCGAGGCCTGCCACTTGGCGTTGAAGTTGGCGAGCGGCGCGGCGCCGTCGTGCTGGCGCTCGAGATCGCGGATGGTGTCGAGAGCGAACTCGGCCGGGTTCTCGTTGTCCGGGATGGGCGCGCCGAACTCGGCGAAGAAGGGCTTGAGGCCTGCCGGCGTGCCGGCGTAGACGGTGCGGCCGCGGGAGAGGAGGAGGAGGCGGTCGAGGATGCCGAGGATGCGCGCGCTGGGCTGGTGGATGGTCATGATGACGACGCTGCCGCTCTGCGCGATGCGGCGGAGCACTTGCACCACCATGAAGGCGCTGGACGAGTCGAGCCCGGAGGTGGGCTCGTCGAGGAACAGCAGGATCGGGTCATGGATGATGTCCGTGCCGATGGAGACCCGCCGGCGCTCGCCCCCGGACACCCCGCGGTGGCCCTCGTCGCCGATGACGGTGTCCGCGGCATGTGACAGCCCGAGCTGGTCGATGAGCGCGTCGACGCGGGCGCGCTTCTTGGCCGGAGACAGCGCCCGCGAGAGGCGGAACTCGGCGGCGAACATTAGCGTCTCCCGCACCGTCAGCATCGGGTACAGCAGGTCGTCCTGCATGACGTACGCCGAGATGGCGCGGAGGCGGCGGCCGTGGAGCGGCTCGCCGTTGAGCGTGACTTTCCCGCGTAGGCTCTCCCGCGCGATCCGCCCCGCCAGCGCGTCGACGAGCGTGGACTTGCCAGACCCGCTGGCGCCCATGACCGCGAACAGCTCGCCCTCCCGCGCCTCGCCGGAGATGCCGTCGAGCAGCGCCTTGGTGTGCGACTGCGGGGGGCGGCGCATCAGTGGACGCCAGGCGGTTGCTGACGCGCGAGGGCAGGCAGCGCGTCATCAGCCCGGTACCGCCCTTCTTGACGTTGTAGGATAAGTCCGTGAAGGACAGCACGTACGGCACCGGCGTGGCGGACTGCCCCGCCGCCGCCGCCGCCGACTCATCGGCGCCGACGTCGACGACGATGTGGCCGGAGGTCGCCATGTAGTCGTGACGACGATGGTCTTCGACACGACAAGAGAGTGTATGTACAACCCGCGCTAGGTCGTTGGTTGTCTCAGTGTTTGGTTTGGAGTGTTGGTGTGGTTTGCCATGTAGTTATAGGGGAGGGGAGGGAGAGCTCTGACTTCGTTCGAGTTCGAATTCGAGTCTATGAGTTAATTAGTGTCCGAGTCCGATGGAGAGTTGCAAGAATCATTCTTCGCGGTAACCGAGCGGAAGGTTAATTCTAATCGTGTCGACTTTTACTGTACGAGAGCCTATCTTTGTCCTCCCATGCATAGCTTCAGCCTCTAGCCACATACATGTTTTTCACCATATAGAGCCCACATTCGTCCTCTCATGCATAGCTCTTGCATGGTATGTACATAGGTTTTATTGAATTATGGTCATATGCTACACTGTAAATTTTCAAATTCCTTTCTTTTTCTATTTTTGAAGCTTAAAGTCTCGCATTTATGTGCATAGATTGATTAGTAAAAAAATTATATGGAATAAAAAAAATCAGATTTTGAAAATCATACAACGAGACAGGTGAACTAAGTTGATTTTTTGGTTTATGGCCACAAGATTAAATTTTTAATTATTTTCTTACATTTATTTTGGGGTTAATTGTCTCAAGTTTGAACTAACGGTTCAATCTGGCATAAGAGTTTATAAATTTCAAGTTGAAAGCTTGGAATTTCGAGTAGAAAGCTTATAGTATTATCTAGATAAAAAGCATGTAGTAACATAGTTGAAAGCTCATAGTGTTCGAGTAGAAAGCTGGTATTATTGTCCGAGTAGAAAGAAAATGACGATGGATAGTACAGTATCCCGTATATTAGGAAGTATCCGTATACGATTCTCTGGATTACCGGAGTGTACCACGTACCCGGTAAATATCCCAGGACAGTAAGGTAACCCTCGTAAAGGGGAAGATACCCCTTAAATTAGGAAGTCGATCCCGACGTTTAAGAAAGGCTAAGTCCTACTCGGACTTAAGTCCATGTTTAGTACGACTCTAGTAACCTCCTATAAAAGGGTCAGTAATCCCATAGGGGAAGACAGGTCTTAGAAGCCAGACAAGCCAGAAGTCATCCAGAAGCCCTAGCGATTCCCACGAAAAGACCCACCGCCTCGAAGGAGTCGAGCCCGGCGGAACTAGTCGGATTAGTCTACGATTAGACTTAGGGTAGCCAGTAACATACACATCCCTTGTAAGACGTTTCTACGATCAATATATAAGAACATGACGTAGGGTTATTATCCTGAGGGAGGCCCGAACCTGTATAAAAAAGGGTTTTTCCTTGCTGTCAGATCTCTTGGCCTTGTGCCCTAGAGGTCCCTACCCCCCAAGTATCACAGTTCCATGAATACCGTAGGATCGGTGGTTTACCGATCATCGACAGATGGCGCCGACCGTGGGGACCTCTCCAGCTCAAGCCGTTCAGGAAGAATCGGAGTCAGCAAGACGCGTAACCAGTCGCGATCAGCCCATTACGCCAACTGCATAGCCCTTATCGGTCCAGCCTGAGAAGGAAGAAACAGATCCGGCAGGAAATCCGATCGCCCCCATGCGCCGTGCTGGGTACTCAGACCAGGGTTTCTACGATAACTTTGGCCTTATGGAACCGTACCCGGTAACGAACCGCGTGGATTTTGGAGAATACGCCCCTGGTGAGGACTCGGATTGCGAAGCAGATCTCTTCAGAATCGAGTGCGCCAGGGCCTTCAACGGGAAGTTGGTCTTAACCGACAACCTCCTTGCAGCGGTGACGAGTCCAATGCCCGGACTGTCACTTGCAACTTCCGATCGTCCAGACGATCATGATCCCACTCACATTGTGTCCGATGAGGACAACATGATGGAGTAGGTGTCACACCCCGATTTTTCAAAACCCAAAAATTACAGCTAACAAAAACTTTTGTTAATGAAACTAACCAAAATGCATCTAACTAAAACTTCAGTTCAAATCACGACTGAGCTATATACCAAAACACAAAAATCATTGCTCCTATTTTTCTCGATCTCCGTTTTGTTGAAACCCTAATGCTCCGAACTGCGTCCGGCGATGCGGGCAACCCTGTTCAACACCTGTTCTCCATGCGTGGCTGCTCACTCTTGCACTCCAGCCACAAACACACCCTCGGCACCCTTTCTTCTTTTTCTAGTCGGTGTAACCTAGACCGACATCTACGGCTACGTACCCACACGGTACCCTTGTAAAATTGAAGCATATGTATGCCTTGAATCTTTTCCGAGTGACGTGATCTTCCACCATCTACTTCGCCATGTCCGATCGTAAGTGTATGCACGTATATACTGCTTTTGTATATACGCATATATGCAAAACACTAACCCCTTCTTCTCAAGCTACGGAACAAAACTCTAACACATCATTGGCTCTGCCACAGTCCTATGCATATATACAAGCATACCGGTAATACTTTCCCAAACCCTAGCCCTCCATGACCTCTTATGTCTATTCTAACTTCGTTGCCACTATATATACGCTAGAATTTCCAAGTGTATGTGGGCACATACACACTAAAATCTTAGCTCGCTTCTTCCGAGCAGGCGTAACCTTCAACACCTTAGCTACCATATATCTGCCTGTGTATATAAGTATATACCCATGGCTATCCTGTATCTATACCCTCGTTCCGGTACGTCCAGGTGCCTGACTGCGATTATTCCTCGACGCATGAGGATTCCAACTTCGCCCTTTTATTCATCTCCATATCGGGAATTTACCCCTTATTAGTTGAAATAGTAGGTCCTCAGTACCAATCCTATTCATGTGATAATGATCGGCAAGCTCAATACGTGTATACTACTACTGCACCTGTCTGCGACGTTAATCCATCCTATCTGCCGTATCCTTCTAGTGCCCATTCCCCCATCTTATCAAGGTATAAAGGGGCACTGATCCCTCCACCCAGTCCAATAAATACAAAACTCAATCAATGCTCATGAATCTTGCACTAGCACTGTTTTCTGCATGCAACACCACATTACACCCTCGAAAGTAAACGGTGCCTAACCCCTGTCTTCCTTGTCTTTTCCATTACTGCACTGAGCCCTGTATCACCTTGCAACCGGCCACTGTTTTCTTGAACACGCAACGCTCCAGTAGGAAATTGGTGCCAAACAATTACTATGCATCAAAAGCACAGCCATGCACCAGTACGCTGCCTCATTCCTATTGCTTCCTCTGATGTGCATCAAAGTGCAGCCGAATCCCTCCTCTCACATTCACTCGTTCTCACACCTTACTTCACTGCCACGTTGGGCAGCAAGCTCATATTCCCCTGGCTATAAGTTCAACCAGAGCTACTCCTCCAACTCCTAACAATTTCCTCCACGAGCAGGCCCCATATTCTAGTACAGCACGTGTTGCAAGCTGGCCAAATTCTTCTGCATGTCCTCTTCCTTCCCTCCCCCATTCCCTCTCTCTCACCTGCCCTGAGCACTGTTATCCCTTGGACACGGCAGCTCTGCACCCATCGAATCAGCACAGTTTGGTGCCTTACTCTCTCTGCTCACTTGTGATATCACTGAGCTACTCCAGCGCTGTCCTCCTCCTCACTCGTCTTCTTCTAATCTCTATATTTGCACTGACCGGGCTCCAACCTGCTGCCAATCTCTTCTTCCTCGAGCTCACCCCCTTTCCCTTTTGCTCCATCGCCAAGCTCCCTATTGGCCCCTCTGCCTGAGCACCCAAGCAGCTGAGCTCTAACCCGTGCTCTTCCCCAGCTACAGCCGAGCCCATCTCCTTTGTTCACCGAGCTCAGCTAAGCTCCACCGCTAGGAATAGTCACTTGAGGTGAGCACTAGCACGCCCACTCTCTCTACCCTTTTTCTCAGGTGAAGCTCACGAACTATCCGAGCATTTCTCTGCCCCAATCGCATCTACCAGAGCACCCGTTTTCCACTCCTCGGCTTCCTCCCTGTTCCCCTCTCATCCAAGCCATCCGAGTGCCACCGCCACCGGTTGCTCTAGACGTGTTGCCAAGAGCAACTATCGAAGCCTTCTCAGTGCCGCCACCGGCGAGTCTCGAAAGATGCCCAACTCGCCCCACCAGCGACAAGCTCCTCCTCATCGGCGTGACCGCTATGCTCACCCCGGCATCCACTCCCTTCTAGTGGACGCAGCCCGAGCCCTTGCTCCTCATCTCCCAAGCTGTTTCCGAGCTTCTCAAGCCTTCCTACTCTCCGCCGCAGCTCCTCCTTTTCTCAGCTCCTATCACGAGCACAGTCACCGCACGCTCTTCTTCGCTTGCTCAACCCCAAGTCACCACTCCACTGATCTCCCGAATCCGCCCCGTTGCCGAGACCAATCCCCTAACACCAGCAGCTCTCCCCCGCCTCTTAGTCGATTCCCTACTTCAATTGGTGGGAGCAGCTCTCACCATCGAGAAACCGAGCTCACCGGAGCACCGCCACCCACATCCGCTGTTGACATACCCCTTCCACCTGCCGCCTGTTAGCGCACAAGAAATAAAATGAGGCCGAAAGCGTCAGCCCACCGCGCGCTTCAGGAATTACGCTTTCCTCCGAGAAAAGCGTATTCCCGCGTTGCAAACTCCAATTTACACCTTTCTCCGCGAGAAGCGTATTCTGTTCCTCCTCTCCAGATCAGCTGCCTCCTAGAGCTGAAGACGTATCTTCTGAAGACGCCGATGACATCATTTCCCCTCCCTCCAGCAGAGAATAGCTTAGGAAATTGATTTGGAATTAAAGTCTTTAACTAAGGCTTAGCTTGGATATGGTTTCAAAATGCCCCAACATAACTTAGCAGCTGCATGACATGTTCATTGCTCTCTGCATTCAAAAAAAATGATAGGATTCGAATTATCATATACCAATAAGATTAAAAGTGGCATTTGATATAATCGTATATCGGTGAACTTGAAAAGGGTACTAAGTGCTAGATTAAATTTTAGAATACCCAAGTTATGGAAGTAAAATGTTTTGAGATACCATAGGAACTCTGTAGCCTAAAAGAACTAAGGATCCCAAGTAATTCTTGAATAGGGGTCAACAGACTTAAGCAAGCTTCAAGAAGGTATCATCATTTCATGTGATTTAAAGCCTAGGGAAGAAACCATAACACGCTTAGTATTCTGCAAGAGAAAATACCCGACTATGTACCCCAAACCCTAACGACCTTCCGAGGCACCGGAACCCTAGCGCGGCAGAAGTCT
>JAGXJF010001849.1:0-52048 GCA_019208055.1 Stipa capillata
TGAACCAGTTTGCTGAAGCTTTTCGCATTGCCCATATTCCCTCCGGAGTGATGGAGATGAAAAGAAAGGAGTTCTTAGAGTTGAAGCAGGGAAAGATGTCGGTGCCAGAATATTTGAGTCGCTTCACTCAATTGGCACGTTATGGAAAGGCTGATGTTGCAACAACGGCGGACAAAGTCTCAAGGTTCTTGAATGGGATGAACCCATGGCTGAAGGACAGATTGGTTGCTCATGACTTCCCAACTTTTCAACAGTTGGTGAACAAGGCAATTATCCAGGAGAATTCAAAGAAGGAGCTTGAGGAGCATCGCAAGCGCAAGGCACCTTATCAGGGCCATTCTGGTGCAGGCAGTTCCCGCCAGAGGCCAAATCAGAATCAGGGTTTCAAGACGCAGAATCCAAGACCGCCGAGGCCGAACAATTTTGTTCCCCGCACCTCATACCAGACCCCCAGAGCTGAAGTGGGAGGATTCAGAGCCAACACCGCAGGGAGGCCATGTTTCAACTGTGGACAAGAGGGACACTTTGCCAATGTGTGCCCTACTAGAAGGAATGCAGGACCATCGCCAGTGAAGTTCAACCTTGGATCAGCCGCCAAGACGCCGCAAGCAGGTCAAGGACGTGGAGTGCTTCCAACTCCAGGAGCCCCATCTCGCACCCCAGGAACAGTTGGCCGTGGAAGGGTCAACCATGTCACTGCAGAGCAAGCTCAGGAAGTTTCGGATGTTGTTCTGGGTATGTTTCCGATCAACTCATGTTATGGTTCAGTTCTATTTGATTCTGGAGCTTCGCATTCATTCATTGCAAAGTCTTTTGCCGAAAAACATCATTTTGAAGTTGGAGTTTTGAATTTGCCTATGGTTGTGCAATCACCTGGGGGTGTGCTAAGAACTGGACTCAAATGTCCTAAAGTGATCATAGTGATCGAAGGAGTAGAGTTTCTAGCAAACCTTATCTTGTTAGATTCTCAAGGTTTGGATGTCATCCTAGGGATGAATTGGTTGAGTAAGCACCAGGGAAAGATAGATTGTGCTAATAGATCCATAGTGTTGACCAATGCTGAGGGATCACCGTGGAGTTCAAGTCAAAGTTCTCATCTCATCTTGAGGAGGATCGCATGTTGAATAGTCTGAAGGAGTTGTCTGTTGAAGACGTGAAGGTGGTGAATGAATACCCAGATGTTTTTCCAGAAGAGCTACCAGGTCTACCGCCAGATCGAGAGATAGAGTTTGCTATTGAGCTAGTGCCAGGCACTGCTCCGATTGCAAAGAGGCCGTATCGGATGCCGGCTAATGAGTTAGCCGAGATGAAGAAACAAATTCAAGAGCTAGAAGAAAAGGGTTATATCAGACCGAGTACCTCGCCTTGGGGAGTGCCGGTTTTGTTTGTGAAGAAGAAGGATGGTAGCATGCGCATGTGCGTCGACTACCGAGCTCTTAACGAAGTGACGATCAAGAACAAGTACCCTTTGCCAAGGATTGATGATTTGTTTGACCAGTTGAAGGGAACATCAGTGTTCTCAAAGATAGATCTCAGATCAGGGTATCACCAGTTGAAGATTCGACCAGAAGATGTGCCCAAGACAGCTTTTGTGACCAGATATGGGCTTTATGAGTTTCTTATGATGTCATTTGGACTCACAAATGCGCCTGCATATTTTATGAATCTGATGAACAAAGTGTTCATGGATTGCTTGGACAAGTTTGTCGTGGTGTTTATCGACGATGTGTTGATATACTCCCGAAGTGAAGAAGAGCATGAGCAGCATCTTCGAGTGGTTTTGGACAGATTAAGAGCGCATGAGCTCTATGCCAAGTTTAGTAAGTGTGAATTTTGGCTGAAGCAGGTGGATTTCCTCGGTCATGTCATATCGGCTGAAGGAGTAGCAGTAGATCCAGCTAAAGTGGAATCTGTGATCAATTGGAAGCAACCGAAGAATGTGTCAGAGATTCGCAGTTTTCTTGGACTAGCGGGATATTACTCGCCGGTTCATAGAAGACTTCTTCAAGATTGCAAGACCGATGACCCAGTTGATCAAGAAGGAGAACAAGTTCGTGTGGTCAGAAGCCTGTGAAGCAAGTTTTCAGGAACTCAAGAAGAGATTGACATCAGCGCCAGTGCTAATCTTGCCCGATATTCGGAAGGATTTGAAGTTTATTGTGATGCTTCCAAGCAAGGTTTGGGATGTGTGCTAATGCAAGAAGGCAAGGTTGTTGCCTATGCGTCAAGGCAGTTACGCGCACACGAGGAGATTATCCTACACATGATTTGGAGTTAGCTACCGTAGTGCATGCTTTGAAGATTTGGCGTCATTACCTATTCGTAATCGCTGTGAGATATTCACGGATCATAAGAGTTTGAAGTACATCTTTACAAGAATCTGAGGTTGAAATAATCTCTGAAACAACCCAGAGCTCTAAGCCATCTCTCAAAGATCAGTTGGATCAACAGAAGCAAGCTCTTCAAGAAATCAAGAAGGAGATGCTACCACCAGTGTCACAGGTGGCTAGCCCAGGCAAGTCCTGTCTACAGACATACCAGAGGAAAGGAAGAAAATCTCAGAGTTCAACCAGCATTGAATCTATTTCCACCCTGGATGTTCAGAAACCAATGTCTCCTTCTCAGTTTCTAGTCTCTGAAGCTGAAGAACAAGCTGCACCAAAGGCTCAAGCGCCTTCATCTCCAAGACCAGCTTCAGTAGAGTCTCCAGTGGCTGCAGAACCAACAAGTCCACAGCTGTCTCAACCAGCTGTGTCTCAGGCAGGAGAAGAAGCTCAGGCACAAGACTCCCACCGGTCTCCCATCACCTGTGCCACCGCCAGCTGACCCAGCTCAGTCAGTTCACGCACCTGTGTCATCACCTGTGGCACAGGTCAGTAAGTCAGCTGAGCAAGAAGATAGCTCAGAGAGCTCATCTGATGATGGAAGAGGCGTGTCTGTGACTCCTCCAAGGCCAAGAGCAGCCAGAGCTGATTCTGATGAAGATTATCAGGCAGAGAGTTCATCTCCAAGTGCCAAATCAGCAGAAGAAGCTGAAGAAGAAGAAGAAGAGGAAGCAGTGGCAGAACATGAGGACAGCTCTCCCAGTCACTCAGTTGGAGAAGAAGACATGGAAGAAAAATATCATTACATCTTTTCTCATGCTCTGAGGACTGAGGCCAATCAGATGGAATTCATCTCAAGAGCTGTTGCCAAGAAATTGCCAAGGAGTGATCCCAAGAGATCAAAGAGCAAAGTTGCCTCAATGAGACCAAGTTCATTCATCAAGATGAGGTCAACAAACCCATATTTCTCTGAAGATCAGGAGTTTATAGCTCCAACTTGCTCAGACCCCAGATTCCACAATGATCATCAAAGGGGTGTATACCATGAGATTCTTGCCTCAAAAGGATTTGTGGATTGCAAGACCATAGACTGGTCAGCTATGACAGATTCAAGACTGAGAGCAGTTCCTTCTCTGATCCAAGCCTCAGGTCTTGAATTCTTATGCAATCTCCAGCAAGATTATGATCCTGAGATCATCAAGGAGTTCTATGCCACAGTTTGGATAGAACAGGAGAATCAGGATGTTATGCTCTGGAAGACAAGAGGTCAACTTCTTTCAATCACAGCTCCAGAGTTCAACAGCTTAATGCATGCCCCTCTGGAACCAGGCATGCCAAATCTTTTCAAGCTTGCACCAGTTCCTAATGAAGTAAGAAGAAAATTCTATCCAAGGAACTTCAGATTCCCTGCCAAAGCCCCTTCAGATCATGTCTATTTCAAGGGTATAACCATCACAGCCAAGCATCTGATCAAGATTCTTAATGTCACTCTTCAACCCAAAGGGGGAAACACAGATGCTGTCTACAATGCAACCTGGCAGATATTGGTGCATATAGCTAAGAATCAGCACTTTGATGTAGCAAGATACATCTTTCATGAGATAGATGCTGTCACCAAGGACAAAAAGGCTAAGCTGAGGTATGGATCGTACATCATGTACATGATCCTTCAAAGAACAGGTCTTCTGGATTCTACTCTTGATCTCTCTGTGAAGACTATCAAAACCCAGCTTAGACCTCAGGCAGATGATAATCCAGATGAGGTTGCAGTCCCTGCTTTATTTGGAGACTCTCCTGGACCAGCTGTGTCATCTCCCAGTCACACAGCTGCTCCACCTGCTCCTCCAAGGTCATCACCTGTTCAATGCCAAGTCCCCACCGGTGCCACAGCTGCTGCACCTGTGCCAGCCACAGCTGATGCTGATGATGATGATGACACCTCCTCAGTCCCTGCCAGAGCTTATCAGAACAAGATCATGCCAGTTCAATTTGCTGCTCTGCGTAAAGAAAATCGCCAGCTTCGAGAAGAGATCTCTCATCTGAAAGCCAACATGGATCAAGTTCAATCTCAGCTCTCAGATATGTCCAACCAGCTCTCAGAGGTTATTCAGCTGCTGAAGAGCAAGTCTTCTTGAAGCATCTCTTCCTCCTATTCCTTTTTGGGTGTTTTAGTGTCAAAGGGGGAGAGAGTGTAGGGAGAGAGTAGAGTGGTGCAAAGGGCAAGGGGGAGAGAAGAAAATGGTGTAAGGGGAGAGAGCATTGGGAAATTATTTTCAAAATGATGTATCAAGACTTGGTTCTTCTTCTGTATCTTATGTCTTGATAACATTGTATCTTTTATGCAAATCTTTTGATCTGATACATGTCTTATGCATTCGTATGCTCATTCTTATATGTTGGAATGCTCTGATATACACATGTTTGGTATGCTCTGATGCACATTTTGCTCTGTCAAACATGTGTGAATGTTCAGATACATAGTTTGCTCTGTTATACATATGTATGCTCTGATATATACATGTCTGTCATGCTCTGATATACATATCAAATGCTCTGATGCATGTCTTGCATGTTTTGTGCTCTGATATACATATGTTTGATATGACTTGCTCTGATTAATTATCAGTATCTGCTTCAGTTAGATAGTGAAAATGATAAGGAATATAATGCTCTGATCATTCATCCAACATATCTAAACTGATAAGAATGCAAGTCATCAGAAAATACTTCCCATGCTTAAAACTTGTAAACTGTGCATCTCTTGTTAAACAAATCTTTATGCACAGATTCAGGGGGAGTATATTCTACCAACTCACACATGTTTTCAATATTCCAATTCTATATATTTGAATGTGTGAAGCTTGGGTTGCCACTAACCACCAAAAAGGGGGAGATTGAAAGATCATCTAGGCCCTAATATGGTTTTGATGGTTAATGGCAACCTAAACTGGAATCTAATGTTTACATTGAGTGTAAGCAGAATCTACAGGTTCCATGAAGAAAGGGTTATCCAGAGAAGGATGGCCACCAAAAAGGGTACAAGGTGGTTTCAAGGACAAAGAGATGGCTGTGCTAGGCAGCTGTGTCACAGCTGAGAAGAAGCCGGTGCTGTGCAGGGAGCTGCAAGCAGGGTGATGGTGGCTTGATGCGTCAAGGGCCGTGACTTCAGTTGGTGGCAGGTAAAGCCTAGATTTGCTAGTTTCTTTGAGTCCATAGGAATCACCCGTACTATCAAGAGGGATGAAACAGTAGCAGTTGTCTAAGGGAACCTTGCTCATTGCTCAGAGTGTTGGTCAAGGGGATTGGTGCTTTGAGGCCAATTGCCCTGTGTCAATAGCTTTGCACAAAAGTATGTAGCTGTTTTGTGTTAGTGCTCTGCAGTACTAACAGTGAAAACCCTAGAGCTTTAGGCACCTGTGTGACACAGCTGTGTCACAGGTGGTCTTCCGCTCTATGACTCAGGTACATCTCTGTACCAGGGGAGAGCTTGAAAATGCTAAGGTATCTGCACTGCGATAGGCGGTCTGCTGAGTCAGAAGTCTGTCGGAGGTTCTCTCCTTATAGGTATTAGAGTTTGAAGTATGCTGAGGGCATGTCATGTGCCAGGACCGGGCTGAGTAGTGCGGCTATCAGCTAAGGGTTCACCTGTGTGCGCCGCCGGTGACACAGGTGTCGGTCTGCCTGAGCCGGGTACAGTTGGGCGTAGTGTGTAGCTGTGTCACCGGTGGTTGACACCGGTGGCTCACTTAATCCTACGTGGCAACAGGGTAACGGTCAGGTGCCTGTGGACCCTATATATAGGGGACCAGGGGAGGACTCTGTCCTCAACCTTGCTCAAATCAGTGATTCACATACGACCGTTGCAAAGCCTCCAACCACTCCACAAGAGCCAAGAGCCTAAGGGTTAGTTCGAGTGGGTTTGTGAGCTAGAGCACGAGCAAAGGTTCCTCCAAGAGATTGCTGCTGCATCATCTGTTACTCTTGGAGTTTGTCTACTCCTAGACGGGTGTAGGAGTTGCTGGTATCACCCAAGCTTGTGTGGGCTGAACCAGTAGTTTGTGAAGGTGTTCTGAGGTCTACCTGCTGCAAGGCAAAAGGATCTCCACAAGCAAAAGGAAGAGTCCTGAAGGATCAGGTACTCGGAGAAGAAGCACGTTTTAGTGCTGGCCAGCTCTTAGGAGTGGTCTCTCCAACGGAGACGTACCTTCTCTGCAAAGAGTTGGGAACTTCGGTGAAAAACCCCTGAGTCTCCTTTACTTCCTTGTATTGCATGCATATCTGTTTATCCTTGCTTGCTTGTGTCTCTTAGACTTGATCTGCTAAGTTTACCTTTTCACCTGTGCTAGATTACCTTTATACCTGTGTGTGTTCATCTGTTACACAGTTGCTTCATTCACTTGTATTCACCTGTATCAGCACCTGTGTCACTGGCAGTCTAAGTAGAGCACCTGTGTTAGGTTAACTCTTCACCGGTGTCTTCCACCTGTGTGACAGCTGTGTGTTAATTTACACATAGTTTCCACCTGTGTCACTCACCTGTGTCACAGCTGTCCACTATTAACTTGTGAAGTTAATCTGACAACTTAAACAAAAGATTAAAAGAGGGAAATTTTATAAGCCAACTATTCACCCCCCTCTAGTCGGCATCTCGGTCCTTTCACCTGGGAAGCCATTTCCCGCCTTCGCCACACGGTTCCAAGCATGAACCGGCAAGCTTTCCACTTCTACCCCAGCCGCGCTATGGGTGAAGATGCCACATTTGCCAGTACTCAATCGGAGCAGGACGTAGCGGTGATCCACCTGACCCGCTACCTTGTCGCCCAGCACGACATGTTCGTCAGCTCGCCGACTCCTTGATTCTGACTCGGCGAACCATCGCCCTGATGCAAGCTCAGCTCCTCTCCCGTAGCTCCACCACCTCATCTACCAGTGCCTCAGCACCAGTAGATCCTCCCCTGCATGGAGTACTTGTCGCTAATGGCGGCGACAACCAGCATACCTGGCCATCTGAGTACCTGGGATTGTTCTCGGTGTATGCAGCAGCCACTAGGGCCGCACATCACCGCAGGAATACCCCGGTCACTCCCCACAACACACCCAATCCCTCCGAAGACGGATATATCCGTGACGGAGTCAACCCATCTCAGCCCTCCCACTTGGATATAGACCAAGTGGATTAGATTTTATGGCTCTTAAGGAAGTACCCTTCCGGAGCCTATAACCCGCGTATTTTGTTGTATTGTGTATCAGGGCATAGCCCCATGCCGCAGGCACTTGTATGAATGTGTGTGCTGGATAAGTGCCTCTAGGCACCTATCTGTATGTAATGCAATGGTTTTCTCGCAAGTTTTGTTGCATCTTGGTGGGTTATCCCCAACCACAAAAGCGCTATCGCGCATTGTTGTGTTCGTTCTTATGCGACACCAAACCCCCATGTTCCCCCTCATCTACAGACATCTTACCTTGGCCCCCATTATCTATTTCTGGTGCAGCCCCAAGATGAGCGGAAGAAGATCCCCTGCCAATCAAGCTGATTCAGCCAAAGGAACTGACTCATATGTCAATATTGGTGAACCCGAAGGACAAGGACGGCTAAGAGGCTCACCAAGTTCTCAGCACTCGGTGTCTCAACGTGAGGCATTCCGCGCTCGTAGCCAAACCAGATCCTGTGCAACAGGACAGGAAGAGCCTCGACAGAAATCAACTGCACCACAGGAACAAGAGCACGCTAGTGCTGAGTTGGAGCACCCCGTACCCCATCCTCCTGAAATGGGAGACACTCTCGCTCAGATACTGCTGATGATGGAGCGTAACCGACAGGACAGTCAGGAAAACATAAGGCAACTTATCCAAAACAGCACGGTAGGAGGAAAAGGAAATACAAACAAGCTATTAGAGTTCTAGCGGACCTCCCCACCAATTTTCTCTCATTCTCCAGAACCCCTGGATGCAGACGACTGGCTACTTGTCATCGAGCGTAAGCTGGAAGTAGCCCGATGCAATGAAAACGAGAAGGTTCTATTCGCTTCGCAATATCTGCATGGCCCCATCACTGCTTGGTGGGAGAACTTTTGCAGTCAACAGACAGGAGCAGAAGCCATTACCTGGGATGTTTTCAAGGAACGTTTTCGCAAACACCACATCCCAGCTGGACTAATCGGAATGAAGAAGCAGGAATTTCTAGTATTAAAACAAGGGTCAATGACGGTAACGGAATAGCTACACAAGTTCAATCAACTAGCTCGCTATGCCGGATCCGATATAAACACCGAGGAGGCTAAAGTGGAAAAATTTCTGAATGGACTACAAGAGGTATATCAGTACCAATTGGCTATCCAACCGCATGCTGATCTGCAAGATCTCGTGAACAAAGCACTGATTCTGGAAGGGAAACGCCACATCTTGAGTGACATCCGCAAGCGCAAGAGGAACCAACGGACAATTACCGAACGCCCCCTGCAACGCTCCAAATTTGAAAAGCGCTCCAACTTCCGGGCTACCAATTCACGGAACACCAGAATAGTTTCCTTCCCACCGTACCATGCTTCCCCTAATAACAAAGTCAACAATAATTCCCCCGCAGGCCCTGGAGGAAACCCCAGAAATCTCAACTGCTACAACTGCGGAGAGCCAGGACACTTTGCCAACAAGTGCCTGAAGAAGCACCAGAACCCCTCCTCTCAAGGTGCCGTTGCCCCTGGACGATCTCAGGAACGCAACATGTCCACCAGAAGCTGTAGCTCCCAGAACCAGAACGTCAACAAAGGGCATGCCAACCACGTCGATGCGGAAGAAGCCCAGGAAGCTCCGAACGTTGCCATGGGTATGTTCCCTGTTAATTCAGTAATGGCAATTGTTTTGTTTGATTCCGGAGCATCGCATTCCTTTGTGTCACAAAAGTTCATCGAGAACAACAAACTTGCATTTTGCCTTATGACCAAACCCATGATTGTCCGAACGCCTAGAGCTGAAATTGAGGCTAAGTATTATTGCAAGGATGTTAGCATCCTCATAAGGGGGATAGACTTTTGGGCAGATTTAATAATCTTAGGATCTCAAGGTCTTGACATCATCCTAGGCACGAATTGGTTAATTGATAACAGAGTCGTTCCGCCTGCTCCTCTTCGAGTTGACGTTCAATTTCTCGCCGCTCGTCTTCGGATAGATCGTCGAGCGTGACGGCGATGATGTTGTCGGGGTTGACGATGCTTCCGTCTTGGGAGTTGGGATTCATTGTGTAATCTTTTCTTCTTCCCCAGCGGAGTCGCCAATTGTGTTCGCACGAAATTGGATCCGTGAAACACCTAGGTAATGTGGAGTCGCCAATCGCACTTACGTGTACGATGAACGGTTGTTTTTCAGGCAAAACAACAAAGGATAACTATCGTACTTACGCGTACGACGAGCGATTGCTTTCCGAGCAAAGCAACAAAGATCCTCTGGCTTACGTGCAGAAGAGCCGATCGTTTTCCAGCGCAAAACGATAAAGATCTAAACTAGAACAGAAAAGTAAAGGTAAAAGGTAATAGATTGATTTGTGTCGATTGTTGGATGCCTTTCAATCGGCCATCACCCTTTATATTTATAGGGCGGCTGGTCTTCCCGTAGGAGATCAAAACTCCTAATCCTAATTGATTACAGATATACAATCTTTCCTTATTTAAGGGATCCTGACCTATTATACATATGACTTTCCATCGCTCAGGACTCCTTCTCGGATACGAGACATCTTTCCATATGATCCGAGAGTCCCTCCGAATTCGCAGTCAATTCCTTCCTTTCTAAGACTCTTTCCCTAAGTATCCATGCCGAACAAGTCTTGGTGATAGAGGACTCGTCATACCAACTTGTCCACGGATCGACTTGATTGCATCGTGACCTGATTCTGCTGGGACTCGGCTCTGTCTGACTTGCGCCTTCTCGGGGACTTGAGTACTCGGGAACATCAGTACTTGTAAAGGTTCATCTAGCCCCTAAGTGTGGTTTTGGTAATTAATGACAATACCTATGGACTAACAATTGTGTGAGAGTTGTTTGAAAGATGTTCCATATGTGATGCAATGGTTGATGAAGTATGAATTCATTAAGGAATGCCATGAGATCAAGAGACTTGCATCAAGATCAATGAGTTCTAGGTGACACTCTTGTGATCAAGAAGAAGAAGAGGTGTGCGAGGCTCATGAGTTTGAGCTAAGAGAAGAACAAGTGAAGTCCATGAGTTGGACTCAAAGAAGATCGACGATAAGCATGAAGGCTAAGTCATTTGAGTGGTTCAAATGACTAAGGTATATGGTCGTCAATCTATATTTATGGACTAACCCACATGCGATGTGTTTGAGAGTGAGTTGGGGTTAGATCCATATAATGGCAAGAGTTGAATCGAGACATTCAGATGTGCCAAATGGAAGAGCAAGATCAAGTTGAGCACGGTGAAGACTCATAAACTTGATGCTTGCGGTTCAAGCCTTAGTGGTGAACCGATGAAGACGATGCAAAGAGAAAGCCTCTCGTACTTGGTGCATGGGAAGCCATCATTTGGATTTCATCAAGCTTCCGAAGATCAAGAGAGGATCGAAGTGGGAAGCAAGGATGAAGATGGTCATCAAGCTCAAGTGGAGTTGGTGACAAGCATAGAAGAGCAATGAGAAACGTCGAGATTTGGATAATGTGTTCATCGAGTCCGGCAAGGATTGCTCAAGGCAAAGGTATGCCGTAGACTAGGGTTTCCTAGTTTTACCGGTCTCACGGAGTTTGGTGGGAGACCGAGTTTTAGGTTCGATAGCCGTTCTATTAAGAGGGGCTAACGGACGGGTTGCGCGATCATATCGTACGTTGAGTGCTCAAGTCCTTGCATATGTTGCATTTCACCGCATTGGTTCTTGTGTTGCGAGTGCTAGAGCTTTGGGCTCTAGCGTGTCCGGAGATTCCGAGCTGTGAGTGCTCGAAGGCTTCGGACCATTTTATGAGTGTGTGTGTGGTTTTGCCCTTGACTTTGTGTCTCGGCGCTTGTGGTTTGCTTCTTGACCTTTGTGGTCGAAGTGTTTCATCTAAGTTCACAGACTCTGGAAAGTTGATTTTCGAAGTATATGAACTAAAGTGAAAGTCCTTGTGTCAAGGCTTGCTTGGTTTTGACCTCCCAGGGAAAAGATGCAAGAAACCTCCAGACTGGCCAGAGCGGTTTAAACCGGCCCTGAGGGCGGTCTGGCCGGCCCCAGAGGGCGGTCTAACCGGGCCATGTCAAGCTGGCGGCTTTGAGTCTTTTTCTCTGGGACTTCGGAGGTTCCGATGGGAATATCGGATGTTCCGATGTGGTCGGAGGTTCCGGATATGATTTTCTGGATACTCCGATATTCCCGGAAGTTCCAATGTCAACCTTGTTTTGAGTGCTCTGGAAAAGTCGGAGTATCCGATTTTGGATCGGAAGGTCCGATTGTGTGTTGGTTCAGTAAGGGCGGTCTGACCGGCCTTGTGAGGCGGTCTGACCGGCCTTTCGGTTTCCCTGTGTGTCAGGAGGTCCAACGGCTAGTTTTTATAGCCGTTGGAGTAAGGTGGTCTGACCGGCATTGGGAGGCGGTCTGACCGGCCTTTTCGCAGAAACCCTCCAACGGCTAGTTTTTGGGGGTTTGGGTATAAATACCCACCCTAGCCCGTGGGGGAGGGTGGCTGCTGCCTCTTGGGTCATTTGTTGATTCTTCCCTCTTGCTCCCACACTCTTCAAAGTCCTCTAGTGCATGTGTTGCCAATTTGAGGTGTGAGGAAGAGTTTGTGCATCGGTTGCACTTAGCGTTTGCATTTCTTGCATCGTGTTGAGCATTCGGCGTCGATTGGTTCGAGCGCGTGTCCGAGAGCTTGTTACTCTTGGAGGCCACCGACTCCTAGACGGTTTGGTGGTTGAGAGCTCGGTGATCTCTTCGTGAAGAATTGTGAAGAGGCCCGAGGAATTGTGAAGTGGCTTTGGATCTCACCATCTCCGGGAGTGGAGAAAGGAGATAACCGTAGTGGTCGAGGAGACTCCAGAGAGTCCCCGAGAGGAAGTGGCTTGAGAGGGAGCCCGCCCTTGATCAAGTGTGATCGGATCCTCAAACGGAGACGTAGGATATCGGTGGATATTCGAACTCCGAGTGATAAATTCTTTGTCCCTTGTCTCCTTTACTTATCGCAATTCATTCTTGCTATATTGTATATCTTGCATAGGATTGAATTGCTTACAATATTGTATTGCTTATTTATCAACCTAGCTTTGAAATCATATTCATTTGATTAGATTGCTTGTGCATTAGTTGAACTTAGCTTTTGAGGGGAAATAATCTAATTCATAGCCAATAGTTTAATTCCGCATTTAAATTGGCTAGAATTGATTAGAAGTTTTAATTGCCTATTCACCCCCCCTCTAGGCGACATCTTAGTCATTTAGGTCCTTTCAACTTGGGAACGCCAGTACTCGGGGACACGGGCCCGGGTGCTCGGTACTCGGACGTGCTGGCACTCGGACCTGCACTTTAAGAGTTAATGCTAAATCCATAGCGAGTAAATCCATTATTCTAATTTGGCTAGCTGAATAAATCTTAAAGCCAAATTACACTGCAAATAGAACCTAAGACTTAATTTGGCCAACCAAATAAATCCTTAAGCCAAATTACGCTGTAAACAGACCTATACGCTAAAAACCCCAAGTAAAGGTAAGCGACCCCGAGCACCCAAGGAAACGGAAAGGAGTGATTTAAATCTAGTCAATCATGAAATCGTTGCAAACCTGGAAGTGACACCTTCCTTGGTGTAGCAGGTTAAGGTAGCTCAGAAGGAGCACGACAGCATGAAAAGCATCAGAGAAAAGGTAAAACTTGGGAAGTCATCCAAGTTTATGGAAGACAGCGAGGGTATACTCTGGTTTGAAGGCCGCTTATGCGTACCCACTTGTGATAAGCTAAAGGAGATAATACTAAAGGAAGCACATGAATCACGATATTCCATCCACCCCGAAGGTACAAAAATGTACCAAGACTTGAAGGATAAATTTTGGTGGCACGATATGAAGAGAGAAATAGCAGATTATGTTGCCAAATGTGATACGTGCCAACGTATCAAAGCTGAACATCGGAAACCCGGAGGATTGCTGCAACCCCTCAAAGTACCTGATTGGAAATGGGACGAAGTCGGTATGGATTTCATTACCGGACTTCCAAGAACGAGAAAAGGGAACGACTCTATATGGGTCATAGTCGATCGACTAACCAAAGTCGTGCACTTTCTACCAATCAAAACCACCTATAGAGGAGACCAGCTACTCAAGCTCTATCTCACCAGGATAGTTAGCTTACACGGTGTCTGTCGGTGTTACAGGGCCTAGGGTCCCCTAAACCGTTGGCAAAGGCCCAACTTGACGCCACGTTGCCAAGGACGTGGGAGTTAAAGAAGAGGTGCTTGGGGGCTCACCCCGAGCACTGTTCCACTCGGCTAAATCAAGGGGTGCCCTGAGTCATCCCTTAATGGCGTTTCCCGAAGGGTCCAAGGCGACTTGGTCCCTGCCCAGGATGAAACAAGCAGAAGTGCTCGGGGGCTCACCCCGAGCACCCAAGAAGAGGTGCTCGGGGGCTCACCCCGAGCACCAAGGGCGACCCGGCCCTCGTCAGGGGCGCCGAGTACCTCGCCCAGATGATGGAGCGGCCTAGGAGGTGTGCTCGGGGGCCTCCGATCCTGGGAGCCCTGAGCACCCCTTGAGGGCCCCTCCTCAATCCGCGTGGCCCAACAGGCGCATTTAATGCCTGTGTCGGGTGAATTTAATGCCTGTGTCGGGTGCATTAAATGCATGTCTACTCCAAGTCCTTGCGGACCAAGGGTGGTGTCCTGACCGGTTCCCATCCCCCCAAGTGATAAGCCCCGTCAGCTATCAGTCTTGGAGGGAATGGAGAGGTTTGACACCCCTTTTTGACTTTAAGGGCGCGCCTCCACGCGCCCATACGCATACCCTCTGCACCTGGTCCGTGGGGCCCGGGTAGTTGCAGCATAGCCCATGTCAGGAGACGTCAAGTCTTCACCTCCTGACACGGCCTCATCATGATAGTCCGGTTCCCAACCAAGGCGTGACCGGCACTGTTCCGCTACAGCGAATCTCAACCATCGACGTGGCTTGCCCATGCCCGTTCCTTTCGCGACAAGCTTCGTGGGAAGATATTTATCTTTCAGCCACTGTGGTGACCCCCGGATATATAAGGGGAGAGCCGCGGCCATGCAAAGGGATCGGCTCTGGGAGAAGAGAGCGGACCCTGAGGTCTTTTCTTAGGCAACACAACCTTAGACATACAAACCCTAGAGGAAGAAGAACTGGAGCATCTGTGCTGCTAGTTCACTGTAATCTCTTCACATATATTCAAATACGCTCAAAGCAGGACGTAGGGTTTTACACCTAGAAGGTGGCCTGAACCTGGGTAAATCACCATGTCTTTCCTATTTCCATACCCTGCCAAGCTCTAGCTCCGGCGTAGCTCCGTAGATCTGCGCCTCCCCGGCCGAATCCCAAAGGGGGTCCTTCCGGACCACCGATACCGGCGTTTGTATGTCGACAGTGTCCCAAAGAGGATCATCTCAGATAGAGGCACCCAATTCACCTCCAGATTTTGGGAAAGTTTGCATGAAGCCCTGGGAACCCGCCTAGCTTTTAGCACAGCATACCATCCACAAACAGATGGACAGGCAGAATGAGTAAATCAAATTCTAGAGGATATGTTGAGAGCTTGTGTTCTAACGTACGGAGATAGCTGGGAGGAATGTTTGCCATATGCGGAATTTTCTTACAACAATAGTTACCACGCAAGCTTGCAAATGTTTCCATTCGAGGCTCTCTATGGAAGAAAATGTCGGACCCCTCTCAATTGGACGGAGACTGACCATGGAAAGACTCTCGGCCCGAACATTCTTCGACTGAAAACTGCTCAATCAAGACAAAAGAGCTACGCCGATTCTAAGTGTCGAGATATCACCTTTAAGCCAGGCGATTATGTTTACCTTCGAGTAACACCCCTCAAAGGGACCCAACGGTTCAACGTCAAAGGCAAACTAGCACCACGATTTGTTGGACCATTCAAAATCTTGGAATGAAGAGGAGAAGTCGCTTATCAACTGGAGCTACCTCTGGAGCTATCGGAAGTTCACAATGTCTTCCATGTATCTCAGCTAAGAAAATGTCTGGAACCACCCACCCAGCAAGTACCGTACCAGGATCTTGACATCGGCAAGGATCTTACCTACGTGGAGCAACCCACGCGCATTCTTGAAAGCCAGGAACGCCACACCCGAAACAAAGTTGTCAGGTTCTACAAGGTTCAGTGGAGCAATCACTCTGAAGAAGAAGCCACCTAGGAGCGAGAAGATTTTTTGTTAGATAGGTTTCCTCACCTGCTTCAATCTGTAGAATCTCGGGGACGAGATTCGATTTAAGGGGGATAGGTTTGTCACACCCTGTTTTTCAGCACCCCGTTTTATTGAAAACCGAAACCCTAAGATGCATATATGCGTATATGTTCTTCGATCAAGCTGCCATGCATGATTGGGATTTCAGTTTTTCCTCAACACATGACATTTCATGAAAACACCTAAGCTTCTTTCATCATCGCATGTGCATAAAACCCTAAATTGGAACACACGCACCGTATACGCATGAGCACTTTCCAAACCCAAACCCTAGCGGCAACCCGCTCATCCTTGCTCCTGACCCTCCAAGCATGAACCCTAATCTTCCCCATGCCTCCCCTCTATCGTGCCGTCGCCCGAAACCCTAAAATCTAACCTGCCACCCCATTTCTTAATAAAATTTTCTATTGGCAGAAACCCTAAAATCCATATCACATGTGCTTTCTTCCACCCAAAAATTCTGGAAAAATTTCATAAACTTCTTGAAACTATTTGTCACCAATTTGTGAAATAAAATTTGAGGGTCCAGTTCAAATATTTTTGAATACATCCAAATTTGAAATTCTGGTCAGATTTTCACTTTGAACTACAACCCATATATTTAAAGCTCAGAAAAATTCCATAAAATCCCACAATGCTCATCTCAGTACCAGAGACTCAATTATGCAAAAACATGTGCATGTCCAGTTCATAACTTTGCCAGAAACTCTGTCGAACACCTTGCTCCATTTTCCTTCTCTCCATGAATTCAAAGCTCACACCCCATCCTTTTGCTCCAAAGTTGTTCCAGAGTCTCTTCTACACTCAAACTCACTTCCTACTCCCCTCTCACCTCAGTGCAAAGTCTAAACTACAGTCTTCAACCCTAAGGTCACTTCATGCCGACATTGGCAAGCTTCCTTGGCCAACTCTTCTCTACGCAAAATTGATGCCTTACTCCCCAAGCTTCTTCCTTTAGGTTGTCTCAGTGCCAGGGACACGACCATGCACTCCCCGACACATCAAACCGTGCGTGTGCACAAGCTTGTCGGTCCAGACGCACTCTGGCACGCTCTGGGCACGCACCCGCGCGTGGCAACGCCAACCAGCTGCAACATCAGCACGCCACCGCTCGCCTCCCCGCTACCAAAGCCCACTGCCACACGCCACTGCATTGTTTGCACACTCCACCACCTCGGGGCCCCGGCCATTGACCTCTAGAGCTGTCTCATCACTGTGCACGGCCCCTCCCGTGGCCACCGCCCAGCTGCTATCGCCGTCGGCCTACAAAAGGGCATCCCGAGCTCCCCAGCTGCTACCCCAAGCTTCTCCGTCCTCTTTCCGCCACAGCCGACTAACCGTTTCCTCCCCTAATCCTCTCCTCCGCATCCAGTGCCCTAGCATCAACTCACCCCGCGTTGAACCAAATGGAGTAACTCCAAAATCCCTAGAGCTAGCGGATCCACCCATGCCTTTTCTCTTCAAGCTCTCCACCAGCCTCCAATTTCGAGCTCCGACTAAGCGCCGCCGTCGGTAGTCTTCTCGACCAAGCTTCACCGCCACCCCGCTCGGACCCGAGCTACCGAGTAGCTCCCGACCAAGCCGCGCTGTCGGAAGCAGTGGAGGCGCACTTTGCCTAGGCGCCTTCGACGTCACCAAGCCACAAGAAAACCAGCCGGTCCGGTTTTTTCCAGAGAGACTGTTAATCTTGGTTCAGCCGGTTCGAGGTCTAAACGACCGGTTCTTGAAAAACTCCCAAAACAACTTTGAATCCTAAAAATATTTTTGAACTTTTGGTTCAAACAGATTTTCAAAATTTCAAATTTTATTTACTGCACAGAGAGTAAATTCAAATATCCTATTTAAATTCAAACCCTTTTTAAATCCCTTTTGAATTTTTGATCCATTCCAAGATTTCTAACATGTTAGAGCTTTAGTCTTCTGAACCTTAGCATAAAAACACATATATGTGCACTTGTTGCATGATTCAAAATGTGAAGGAGGCGTTCGTGAAACCTAAAACCCTAATATCAACTTCATGCATATATATATATATGCTTCTTCATAGCCCTAAACATGTTGAACCTCATCAAAAATACTTCTCCCGCATCTTTTCAACCACCAAGTCCCTGGACACCTCCTCCACCATATTAGAACTAGGGTTTCCGAGCAAAGAAAGTTATAGACTTAAAACCCTAATCCCGATAACCTCCATGTGCACAAAATATACCGACCCCAATCTTCTTCTCTCCCGAATCATTCCTGCACCTCAAAAGCATGGCACATGTTCTGCATGGTGTTGCCCTCTTTGGTTCTTTGTCACGTTTGGATTCTTATTGGCGTTGTTTTCAAACGTGTAGTTGACGGTGTGAGGTACGTTTGTCAGGAGGAACTAGAAGCATCCCCGAGTCCGGAACAAAACCAGGAACTGCCAGGCAAGCTCTCCACCCTTGATCATTTTGAATCCCAAGTTTACGAAATGATATGTTGTTTACGCAACATGCATGCTATGTTTTACAAATCGTTATTCTATGTAGAGAAGTTATGACCAGTGATTAGCAAACCCTAGTTCGGCACTGAACTCCTTGTCACCCTAAGGACTACATATCCTGAAAAAGTACCGAAAACCTAGGGTAGTATATATATACTCACTCGGCTTAGCCCCGCAGTAGAAAAAGTAGGTTTTCCAAAAAGGGAAGGAATACCCCATATTTCATGTGGTGAAATGTTTGAAAATGGACCGTCATATCCGAAGGTGTATGAAGGTAGTATATCCATGAGTTGAGATATTTTACCGAAAAGTGGTTTTTGTGAAACCAAAACAAAAATGGAGAAGATTTTGATCCGGGTCAGAAATGAAGGGGGAAAGCAGGAAGCTTGTTAAAAGCGAGGTAATGCCCGGCGTGGTTCTCGCAGTCTGTTTACGGACGTGGTGTGGAGTCCCTCTCGGATCACATAAGGACCGAGCTTAAGTGCCGTTTGGCCAAGTCTTACCGTACGTCCACATGTCCTTTATGGAAAGGACTTGATCTAGTACCCGGTCTGAGACTAGCATGAACCCGTAGGCAGGGAGAAGTGTGCAGATGAGGTTGTAGCCTCTGTAGAGAAATGTTTCCGCAGAAAGCGATGGCTTGTTCGCCACAAAGTTGGAACACCAACCTCCTTGTAGCGATGATACTGACTCAAGCTAGGTTTGGGACATGTCCTTCTGGCGGGTTCATGGGTAGGTTTACTCCGGTGAAGAGTCTCGTTGTACTAGCTCTGGTAGTATGCGGTGCACAGTATGCCCAGAGTGACCTACATCGTGTGGGTAAAGCCATACCACCTCTGCAGAGGGTTTAAACATTCAGTTAAGCTCAGTAATTCTCATGCACATGTCCCACAGGTGAGTGCACCTGTGCCACAGGTGACAGTTGTGCCACAGTCAGGCTTAGGTCAGCCAGCTATGCCACAGGCAACTCATGACCTGCCAGTTGTGCCACAGGCAGGTGACGCAGGTGGTTATATGCCTGCTGCTGTGAACACTCCACAGCATTCCATTACAGTCGATAGGCCCAGAAGGGATCCTAAACCTGTCAGGAGGCTAATTGAAGAAGCAAATATGGTTGCTTATGCTTTCAGTGTCGCAGAGGAAATTGAAGGATCTACCGAACCTTCTTCACACTCAGAAGCCATTATCTCTGCTAATGCAAACAAATGGATGACTGCAATGCATGATGAAATTGAGTCCCTTGACAAGAATGGCACATCGGATTTAGTTAAACTGCCCAGTGACAAGAGACCGATAAGCTGTAAATGGGTCTTCAAGTGCAAGGAGGGTAGTACTCCTAATGATGGGGCAAGATACAAAGCAACGTTAGTTGCAAAAGGCTACAACCAGATTCCAGATATTGATTTCAATGAAGTGTTCTCCCCTGTTGTGAAGCACAGCTTTATTCATACACTTCTCAGCATTGTTGCAATGCATGATTATGAGCTACAGCAACTAGATGTCAAAACTGCATTTCTTCATGGGGAATTGGATGAAGACATCTATATGAATCAACCTGAAGGCTTTACTGTTCCTGGTAAAGAGAAGCTTGTCTGCAAACTGAAGAAATCACTGTATGGATTGAAGCAATCTCCTAGGCAGTGGTACAAGAGGTTTGACACCTTCATGATTTCTCAAGGTTTTCAAAGATCTGACTATGATAGCTGTGTCTACTTGAGATCTGCTAATGGCTCTGCTATTTACTTGCTATTGTATGTTGATGACATGCTGATTGCTGCTAAGGATAAAGCAGATGTTGACAAATTGAAAGAACAATTGAGTTCTGAATTTGATATGAAGGATCTGGGTGCTGCAAAGAAGATTCTTAGCATGGAAATTTCCAGAGACAGATCTGCTGGAAAATTGTACCTTGGTCAGAGAGGATACATTGACAAGGCGCTTCACCGATTCAACTTTCAAGATGCCAAACCAGTTTCCACACCGTTAGTTGCACACTTCTGATTATCATCTAGTTGTTGTCCAAAGTCAGAGGAAGATGATGAGTATATGTCTAGAGTTCCCTATTCAAGTGCCATTGGCTCTCTCATGTATGCTATGGTTTGCTCCCTCCTGATTTAGCTCATGCTTTGAGCGTTTTGAGCAGATTCATGGCTAATCCTGGAAAGGAGCATTGGAAAGCAGTCCAATGGATATTCAGGTACCTTCGGGGTACATCTAATGCTTGTTTGCATTTTGGAAAATCTAGAGATGGAATTATTGGATATGTTGATTCTGACTTTACTGGCGATTTAGACAAGAGAAGATCACTCACAGGCTATGTGTTCACCATTGATGGTTGTGCTGTGAGTTGGAAAGCAACTCTGCAGTCAACTGTTGTATTGTCTATTACTGAGGCTGAATACATAGCCGTTGCTGAGGCATGCAAGGAGGCTACTTGGTTGAGATGATTATATTCTGAGCTTTGTAGAGATTCATCCTGCACCACTATCTTCTGTGACAGTCAAAGTGCAATTTGCCTTACAAAGGATTCTATGTTTCATGAGAGAACTAAGCACATCGATGTCAGATTTCGTTTCATCAGAGATGTTGTTGCCAAGGGTGACGTCAAAGTGACCAAGATCAGCACACATGATAATGCTGCTGATATGATGACAAAGACAGTTCCTGCAGCTAAATTTGAGCTTTACTCAAGCTTGGCCGGTGTTAAAAGATAGTCCGCAGTGACTATTGGCGTATAGCGCGTGATGAACTGTTAAATCAGTTGAATTTGTTATCCCAGGCATTACAAGGAAGGAAGGAATTTGTCTCAAGATGGAGTTTGTTGGAGTTTGCTCCAAATTCATGTCACCTCTTTGCAGAAGACGTTCTACGTTATCGGTGTCAGCCAGTAGTGTCACCCAGCAGTGTCACCCACCTGTGTCAGCCAGCAGTGTCACAGGTGGCTCATCACCTGTGACACAGGTAGTTGACACAGGTAGGGTTAGCTCACCTGAGTCAGGTGCTAGCATGTTAAGTATTCTGCCTGTGTCAGTAAGCTGTGTCACAAGCAGTAACACAGATACCTTTTCACCCACCTATAACTATATATACCCTACCTTGTAGCCGTTATGGAATAAGCCAAGCATTGTAAATCCCTAACGGGTTAGGACTTCATTCATCATAGTGAAGTTGATGTCGTCGTGCGTCCGTGGTTTTCACCCTTTCTAGGGTTTCCACGTAAAACTCTCTTATGTTTGGATTGTGTTCGTTTTTTTCCTTCCTCCGCACCTTTCTATTCTTGATTGTTGCCACGATTGTTTCCGCTACTCTGATTTCTCTCTTCCTCTGGTGCACTCATCTCGTTCCCACGTTCTTAACATTTATTTTGTATGTTAAATGTTTTAACCATTCAGCATGACAGCAGGCAGCTTCATCGTCAGCGCCGAAAACATTCTGGGAGGAATTTGCACATGCTAGGTATCATATGCGTCTTGTGTAGGCTAATATGCTAACAACATATGGAAAATTCTTACAAGTGAATTGACCTTACGACTCAACAACCGGAACTCCACAAAAAAATAGACAAGGAAAGATTCACAAAAACAGAGATATTAACTGAACGAATCACGAAGAGTTGTTCGAACTGGTAATAAAATCTCATGAACCTCCTCATCACTAGGCAACAAATATTCCAACCCTGAACTAAAGGAATCAGATGTGCCACCCTAAGGATAATATATTTAAACCTATCCCCATGGTGAATCTCATCAAATTCGTATTCCAATCCTAATGTTGAGAAACTACTTAACAACATAACAGTAACAATCTTATTCTCGCCTGAAAAGAAAACATAAAAGTAACCATCTCGTTTGCAACATCTACCAATGTTCACAGTATGTCATCTGCTAAATCACACCAGCAGATCCTGCCCAGCCTTCCTGGTCCTCTCTTGTGTGCTGCTGCCACTGAACTACAGATTCACGGAGCACAGGTTAGAGGCAATTGCACCTCCAGCCCCAACATCTGCAGGCCTAGTTTCCTTCCTATCCCCCAAGACTACACCTTCAGTCTCTGTTTTCTCCCCTGATACCAAATCCTCATCTTTTCTAGGCCTTGCTTCTGTTAAGTCTCTAGACACCTGACCAGCAGCTTCCGCAAACCCAGTTTCAAAGGACTTGCCCTTCCTTGGCCTCCCACGCCCTCTCTTCTTTCCAATTGACGCAGCATCTCCAGTTTCAGCAGACCTTACTGCTGATGGCTTCTCCTTTCTTGGCCTCCCACGTCCTCTCTTCTGTGTCGAAGAAGCGACTCCGCATTGCAAAGACATAGCTTCACCTCCATTTTGAACAATACCAGCTTTGCCTACAGCTCGTACGGGCTCAGCCTCGCCTCCGGCTTCATTGGGTCCAGCTCCAGTCATCTCTGCCGCCACAGCACCTCCATCTTCAGAGGGCCCAACTTCCAATGTCTTCTCCTTTCTTGGCCTCCCAGGACCTCTCTTAGTCAATGCAGCATCCCCAGAGAGCACAGACCCAGGCTGTAATGGTTTATCCTTTCTAGGGCGCCCAGGCCTTCTTTTCTCCATAGGAGATCGGCCACGCTTCCTCTTCCCAGGAACCAGTGAAGGCATTGCAGAAGCAGCAATGCCGCTATGAGCAGGCAGTGTAGCCTTAGGAGGACGCCCACGTCCCCGCCTCGCACCAGCCACACTGGTTCTATTACTGTCCTGATTCAATCGTCGCAGCCAGCGCCAGGGATCTATAAGTATCTTTATCTTGCAGATCAATGAGTCCTGTTCCAACAGATATAATAGATTGTAATTATTGGTAGAGAGTGTCAATATGAAGATAGATAGTGGACAGAGAGAGGAGCCACGGTGCAAAATCACCAACCATTTCTTACGAGAAACTCTAAGAGAGATAGAGAGAAATAGTGGAGTGGTTAACCGATGCAAACTGGCCAATGAAGGTATCCATGTCGCATGCGGTCCAACCCACATGAATGTGCTCACACTCCAACATTGGGTTCTCTCCAAGTCTAAGCTCAAGAGAAGGATGTGAAGCAATGCACACACGCTGACTGGGAGCAACCCAGAATGATGGTGCTGCGGAAGACGACGCCATCGACAAAAAAGGTGCAGCCAATGTTGTCATTACTGTGGTGGATCAATGAGCAAGTGACAAATCAAGAGTAATCAAGGACAAGAACGTTGTCGAATATCAGGGGGAGGTGGTGGAGCAAGGTGTCACTGACGAACAAAGTGCAATCAAGGATGATTTTGTCAGGAATGATCAAGAGAAGGTGCTGCAGCAATGCACCACTGATCATCTAAGAGCTACCATGGATGACCAGGAGGTGGTGGAGCAAAATGTCATGGACCAAAGGGATGAAAACACACATCACATTGCTGTCGAGGATCAAGAAAAGGCAGTGGAGCAACACTCCACTTATGAACTGTAGTACACCTTCGACATGCATGTCGCTTAAAACTGGAATTGAAACAATGTTTAGTTGCACCATAAAAAAATCAAAGAAATTTTTTCAAGAGGCCTTATACTTAGTCAATCGAAATTTTATTGCAAAGGAGTCCATTGAAAAATTTCCTATAGTTTACAATTCCATAAATCAAATAACCGACGTTGAATTTTTTAAATAATTTACAGTCCTCCAAAAAATTCTTTAATTACCTAAGATTCACTTCTCTTTCACAAAAGTTGTGTAGTTTTAGTGCCGATGGACGCACGAGAAATGAAGTGCATCCTCCTCAAGTAACTCAACAAGATGAGCTTTGAGTTCTTGCATTCACTCTTCAAAAGGCTTCACATAAATTTGGAAGGTTGTGTGCTTCGTTTGTAGCATAGCTAAATGTTGCCATACTTCTCTACAAACCGAGTTAGGTGTGATTTGGATAACTTCGGCAAGATTCTCTTAGACTTAGCCTACGGTCTGCTTGGGACCGGACTAGATCGTAGTCCAATTCGTCAACTGGACAAGGACTGGTAGTTTTATTTATCGTTCAATGTAAGGGGTTCTTCAGAACATATAGCGTCTGTCCTAGGTACCTAAATCTGCATAGGTGGTTAGAAGTTGCAAATCAAAATGGCACAAGTCCCTAGTCTCGTAAGAGCAAGTCTATCAGGCCCCCTAAAATTTCTCCCCTAAATCTCTATATAGGGGATTCCCCTAAAAAATTTGTCCCCTAAAATTTTTTGAACTCCAGTAGCTCCCCTAAAACATCTCCCCTATATTTCACTCACCTATATTTTAACAATATCTTATAACTACCATTTGTAATCGTTAAAATTCGAACGACTGTAGTTCCAACGGTTAGTTTTCAAACGGTTAGTTTTCCAACGGCTATTTTTCTAACGGCTATTTTTCTAACGAACGGTAATGAAAGAACAGTATCATGCTAAGCTGAAATACTTCATAGGGAATGATGCTTTCGTATCCCCTAATTTCTGGCAAAATTTGATCAGCTGAAACATGAAGAAAATCAATGACTAATAGCACATTATCTCTTCTTAACAAAACCACAGGAACATTATATACTGCTTGCTAGCACATCCATCTGAACCCTAAATATCTGGAGTATATAATCTTTGGTACTTGTCAACGCATTAGTTACAGAGATTGTTTTACGCACCTTCCTGACATCTATACCACGTACATATACCAGCAACATCTTCTTTTAAGTGAACACAACATACTAACGCAATACGAAACAAAAGCTTCAAACAGAGAGAGAGAGAGAGAGGGGGGGGGGAATGGCTGCGACAGAGGAGGCGGCGGCGCGGGAGGAGGTGTCGACGGCGGCGAGGAGCCGAACGGGGGAGAAGGAGAGCGAGAGGGAGGAGGAGGAAGCTATGGCGGTGCTGGACTTCGACATGCTGTGCGCGTCGGTGGCGATGTCGGCAGAGAGGAGGAAGAGCGCCGCGACGGCGGCGTCCGCGGGGGGCGGTGAAGGGGCTGGCGACGGGGTGGTGCAGAGGATGTGGGAGGGGGCCGTGGTGCTGGATTGCTTGGCGAACAGGCGAATCGCGCTCGAGGCCGCCTGGTTGCGAGGGGGAAGCATAGAGATTTTAGTGCTTAACTCGATTTTTCCTTATCGATAGATTGATTTTGTGTGGATTTAAGTTCAGATCCGGTACCAGAGAAAGAAAGGGGAGCGAAGATCAGAACTGGGGAGAGAAGGGAAGGCAACGATGTGCTCGGCATGGCCGCCTTGCCGGTAAGATGGAGACCAAAGGGGTGGCATCCCGGGGCGGAGGAGGGGAGAGGCGAGGCCGGGGATCTAATTCCCGACCTCGGCTAGGTCTGGGGCGGCCCGCGGCGTGTCGGCTACGAGTCAGGGAAGGTGGCGGCAAGAGCGGCCGTGGCGAGGGGAGCTCGAGCTCATGGCGATGGCTCCTCCATCTCTCTCCCCGAGGTCATCCTCTCTCGCTCGCTTTCGATCTATGGAAAAAATAGGGGAACGGGACCAACCGGAGTGGAGGGTGCTCGTGGCCGGGGCAGGAGCGGCCGCCGGTGGAGGCGCGGCGGCGGGGGCAGGCGCTGCCGCTGCTGGAGGAGCGGCGGAGGTCGGTGCGGACGAACCGGAGTGGCGGCGTGGTCGCGGGAAGGAGATTTCCGGATGGAGTCGTTGGCGATTTCGGGGGAACGGGGATGAATCGGGGAGCCCCAAGAGATAGGGGAGGGGGAGCTCGAAACTGGGGCGACCCTAAAGTCGGGGAGGGGATGGGGGGTCTGTTGGACAGCGTTTTTCCTCCTCTCTCCCCTAAACTAGCAATCGGGGGTTCTACCGGGGGCCTGATAGACTTGCTCTAAGGGCTCTAGGCGTGACGATAGAACTATAGCAAGTAAGCTGAGACCGTCGACTCGATCTAAAAAAAGCCTCTTCTTGCATCCATCCAAACAAGAGCAGCACAATGACCACCGTAAATCTTGCTCAAGAGATCACTCTTCTACTTTCAAGGCAATAATTTCAGCCCGTCTGGAATTTCACAGCGCCAAACTTCCAACTCGAACAACAAACATAACAGGAAGTACCGAAATAAAAGAAGAATTCCAAACAGACCGCCAATCACTTTCACTTAAGACCTTCCAACAAGTTCACACAATCGATTCGTTTCAACTCATCACTAACAGTTTCTCGTACGCTTAGGATAGCCAGTTGTACCCAGGGGCAAAAAAAGATGGCTAACATAACATAGGACAGACACCAATGCAGATAGATACTGGAGCCAGCCACCATTCTCACTTGCCCTCATGCTTCGCCTTCGAGTGAGATTGAAGAGCCATTTCACTGTTGAATGTCCTGAGGAAGATAAAAAAATCATTACGTTCAGACTAAATTAGTAACCAACATCCTCATCATCAAATCACAGCCAAGCTGTATGTCAAAAAACTTACTTGCTGCATGCCTTGCACGCAACTGACCCACCAGATTTTGGGGACTTCTCATTGGTTGCAGGGGTCTTGCTCGCCTTCTTTGCCGGATGTGGAGTCGCCACATGGCCCTTCTTGTCACCTGCAAAGAAGGGTGTAAGTATCAATACCAAAGCCACAGATATTACAATTGAAAACCCAGAAAATTAGCAGTTCGCACCTGTCTTCTGCCCAGATGGTATTGCGGCCTTTGCCTTCTTATCAGAAGCAGGCGTCTTCAACGCACTTTCTGCTGCTCTCTTCTTCCCAGTCTCTGGCTTCTGCTTAGCATTGTTTGTGTCAGATACCAGCAGGAAAAATAGTAAGAGGGCAAAAACACATCAAGCACAGACCTTGGGAGTTTCTTCTTCTTCGTCATCATCATCACTCTCATCCTCATCTTCACTGGTATCATCCTCGCTCAAATCCTAACACAGGCCATAACAATGTCACTCAAGCATGGAAAAAAACAATATAAAAATCTATAGATACCACATGTAAATATAAATTATTTTGTCATAACTCACAGCATCATCGCCTTCGATAGGAATTAATCCTTCATCGGAATCATCAGAGTCATCATCATCACTCTCATCATCGTCACTCTCATCATCATCCTTCTTATTCTTTCCCACGTCCTTTGCAACAGCCTTTTGTTTCGATGCTGCAGCATCAATCTTCACTTCACGTTTACCATCAGCTTTGCCTTGAAACAGAAGTAAATATGCATTGGGAAGTGTTGTCTCATTAAGTTTCAACAGAAATGTGTAAAAGAGAAGAATACCATTTTCCTTGGCCATTGGGATGATCTTCTCTTCCTCCTCTTCATCTGAAATTATAACGGACTGGTTAAGTCCTTGTTGGGCACAGGAACACAAATAATACTACTGGTACATTCATACATATATATATATATATACCTTCAGATCCTTCAGAATCAAAATCCATCGTGGAACAAGGGAAAGGCAGGTCAAGGAAACAAACAATTTCCGTGTACTGAAAATAAAATAGCAAAGTAGACATGTGTTTGAAGGACTTTGATCAAACATTACAAAGGATATTCATCTCCCTCAGCTGGCTGGAAAACCTTGTATCCAGTAAAGAAGACACTGGCAGACTTTGAAGTGTGTGATAGTTCAAACTCTTTCTCAAAGACCAAGTCAAATTGGATTTGAGGGAACCTATCAGTTGAGAGGGTTCCAATGGATAGCTTCTTATCACCAACTTTCACATACATGGTTGCCTTGTCACTATCTTTCTTCGATTCCCCAAGGGCACCCTACCAAACAGTTATTGAACAGCACAAAGAGGAACTACTCACAATATGTCACAAGGAGAGTTGAGAGAAGAAAAGAGGGATGGACATAAAGCAAACCTGAGAAAGATGCAAAAAGTGGTCATCTTCAGGCTCGCACTTAATCGTCTGTCCAGGCTTGACTTCAAGGCCTGCAAGGTTAAACTGATCAGTGGAGGTTCAATTGCCTAACCAAAATTTCGCTTTCCATAGTAATAAGTAGAAAAGAAACACAATCTTGTGACTATATTTGACTAGAGAGAATGTAATGCAAAACTATGAAAATGAAGAGCCAGTACACTAACAGAGCAAATTGAGCGATAAAATAATAGTCAGAAATCAGCAACACTTTGTGTAATATCAGCTACGGTTATTAAGCGCACATAGAGAAACATAACTGTCCACTGTTAGATATTAAAAAAAATGACGAGTACCTATGATGATCTAAATCTAAATGGTGCTGATTGTGGATAAGATAGATGACTGCATCTGAAGCAGAAAGGCAACACAATCAATCGTTGATGTCAGCATACGTTTGCATTACCAGGCAATGGTACAAAAGGAAGCATTATCATAGAGAAGCAAACGGCAAACAAGAATCCGGAACCAGCTAATGTTAATAAACCACTCGGAAGAAAGGGCATGGCATGGGTGCTCCCTAAACCCTGAAATACGATACAGCTACTAACTATTATTATACGGATAGCAGTAGGAATCAAAACAAATCATCCGCCGAATATCAGTTTTTGCCATGCCATGCCATGAATGCAAAGGGGGATGGGGATTCCAAGAGAGAGAGAGAGGGAGATAGAGATATTACCCCAGAACTCCATTGGAATCGGCGGGGGCGGCGGCGAGAAGAACCCTAGCAGCTAGTCGCGGGAGGGGGAGGAGGAGGAGCTGCTAGGGTTTAAGCCAGGAGAGGAGAGGAGACGAGAGGAGACGGAGCCGGTTGGGAATGGGAATGGGGGCCTTTTAAAAGGGTGAGGGCGCGGCCTCACCGTCCGATGATGCGATTCACATCATCCCCACCGTTGTTCGCTTCCTATCCTAACCTAACCTAACCCAAATGGGCTGCTCACAAGGCCCAGCACTGCATGGGCCATTTGCCTTTTTCTTTCTTTTTATTTATTAGATTGAATGCAATTCTAGTCTCAGTTCATTCAGTTTAACCAGCAAAAGCAGGAAGCAGTGGATTAGCGAGCTCTGCTCACTATGCTAAAAAAGAAAAAAAGAAAAACCACAACTGGTCTCTGCCTGCAGGTTGAAGACGAACCATTAATCATCCTGCCTGTCCTCTTCTTCTACTTTCTTGTCTTTGTTACACGCATATCAAACAATGATAACTAATCCGTTAAAACAGATCAATCATCATCCATCTTCTCAATGACCTCCTAACCTTGTACTAGTTATTTCTTTAGAGGCAAGTGCCAAGTGGGAACGTGGAAATTCAGAGATTTCACAAGGAACAACCATAACAAAGCCAGCCAAAAGGGATACATTTAGAGCAATTAAAGGTTCTTCACTTCACTTCAGGTCGTCACAGACACAATGAATCACTTGTACAAGGACCATCATTACCATACAACATGCACCTCTGGCCTTACGTAGCAGCTATAATAAAAAAAACACAAACTGCAGCCTAGAGTATTTAGGCTACTGCCCACTCCTTCCTAATTTCGAAGCAATATCTCATGTCCAAGTACACTTTCCCATCATCATCCACAAACTGCAAACAAAATCCACACAAATGCATCACAGCAGTGACCAACATATATACATCTCCTTGTACAAACTCGTGTTCGGAAATGTTCTTACCTTCAACTTAGCAGAATACGAACCCCTTGCAAACATACCGCTTGGGGTCCTATCTTCTTCAGCCTTGTAAGTGTAAGGCTCCTGCTGAGGGCTGAAGGTCCCCAGCATCATCTTCTGATTTTCCACTGCAAAAAGGAACATGGGCTCAAACTATTTAGAGACAAGTGAACACACAGCCACGCAGGGACGGGATATATTCCTGTACAACATGATTATCATATTCATCTCGATGGATCATTGCAGACTAATTGAACTCGGTGAACCGCGCGATACATGACACATACTATGCGCACCTTCTTTTCTCTGAGAATTATGAACCATGCTGCTATGCACAACATAAAATCGCCTTAAAATCAGTCGATTATAGCCTTAAAATCAGTCGATTATCAAATAATCGTGGTCTCTCATAAGATCTTGAACTGACAACACTTATATGGCATCTGACAAACAAGATCTCTGATGAAACAGAATAGCAGGAAATATGACTTCAGGGTTCAGATAAGAAGTACCAAAAATATTATGTCTCGTTGTGTAATGCGGGAAATGGGGATCATGACAACATGCCTATAGATACGGTGCAAGTTCATTGATCAGATAGATCCTAGTGTAAAATGGTGTTTTATATGACTGAGAACTAAATAGTAGAACAGATTCGGATCAAAACAAGGATCGCATATAGCTGGTTTCAATTCAGCCCTGTCATATTATAAAGCCTTTCTCAAATAGAAATTCATTCAGGGCAGCTTCAGAGCATAACCAACAAAGAGGTAGATATGTTCAAGGAATTATGAGTCACCTCTTACTCCAGTCTTCCAGATGGTGTGTGAGTACTTGAGACCCGACACAATGTTGTTGGAAACAGTGAAGGAGAAACGGAAGCTGTAGGTGCTCCCATCCTTGAGTGCAAATGCGTACCCCTTGTCATCCGGCACGAATGGGATTGGTAAAACCAGATCGGGCTGCCCTGGTGCCACGATTGTCAGTTCAATATGGTCACCTCTGGTTCTGCAGTCTCTGAATATAGGAAGGGTACAGTCAGTCTAAGCATCTGGAGACTTGGTTTGACTGCGCTTGTAGGCCATATCTCACTTTGTGCATTCTCTAATTGAACAGAAATTTCAGCACAACCACACATGCTGTGTTTATTAATAGAAATAAAATGGTCCTTGTTTTTTGACATCGAGAGACAAGTACCTCCAAGCTTAGTGGTATCAACGTCTCCAAGGAGCTGCTCCTTCCACCTCCTGAGGCTGTCATCATCCTATGGATCCATCCATCCATGATGTTGAAGGAACCTTGTCAGTTGGGGGGAGAGAGAGAGAGAGAGAGAGAGATAGAGAGAGAGAGAGAGAGAGAGAGAAGGGTACCTTGTCGAGCTCGAGGTGGTGCTTGAGGGGAATCTGAGGGCCAAGCACCATGCTGACGTCCGTGTCGTCCTCGTCCTCGTCCACGGCGCTCACCGACGCCTCCTCCTGATTCATGATTGATCCTCCTAGCTAGTTTGCTGTTCTTGCCTCACCCCGAGAAGATGACGATCAAGTGAGGGATGAGCTGCTAGCATACGCTTCCCTTAATAATCGCATCAAAACTAAATCTTGGACCTTGCCGCGGCTTATTAGATTGTGATTGGTCGCATACCTGGCTGGATGAGAAGAGCTAGGTTAGGTTAGGCAGGCCTGGGGTGACGGAAGCTGCAGCTGGGGCTGCCGCCGGCGATCGGAAGAGAGATCCGAAGCTGCCTGCCGGTCGGCTGCCGTTGGGGATGCAAGCTGTGGCGGCCGCGTGATTCTTCCGACCGGCGGGGGCAATGGAATGGGAGAGAGTGTGAGACAACGTTGGAAGCGTTTCCTGTAAAGACTTTCCTTTTTCTTTCTGTGTCTGATTTTACTTGCCTAACAACCTACTAGTAGTATATTTAGTTTACAGAGCCCACGAGACTCGACACAACTGCCACACAAGTTAGTCTCACATTCATTCTTGACGATAGATAGACAGACGGACGCTATGTATTTGTATTTGTGATCCATAGAGATCGATGATGCATTACAACGGAAAGGACTGGAGTGACTAGCTGTAGTAATTGGGTTACTCATATTTCCATGTTAACTTCACTTTTCCAGTTGCAATTGGTCTGAGACAATAACAGATTACAGATTAACAGCAGCTTGCATATATACAAGACAGACACTTCCAGAAGTGCCACATACAACTCATTCCTTCAGAAGAACAAAAAAACTTGATAATTTACTAAGAGCACAAAGAAAAACATACTTGTCAGTTTGTTTTCGTCTGGCCTGATCTGCATATCTGATCTGATCCTCTCTAAAACCAAAACCAAAAGCAAGAGAGGAAGAGAATAAGATGTTGCTTTATAACATATTGAATTTCAGTTGCAGCAAGCAGCATACTCCGCCAACCAACACCAAACTCTAAGCCTATCATTCTTCCGGGTAACAGGCAAATGGGAAACTCACTAGCTAGGTAGCTGCAGTGCGCCTGTGTGGAATCACAGTTGTATGTCCATGGAAACATTTCTTAAGAAAAAAAACTCCCTTGCTCAACATCCAAACAGCTCAGTTTGCAGTTTCATCCAGAAAACACTTGCAAATTTTCTGCCAAAATCACAGCATAACTGCAGTTCAGATGGTTTTTCCAAGTAGTGCACAACCAAAGAGAACGAGAAGAAGATCTTGCTTTATACAACGAAACCAAGAGATAGTTAATTATTTGAGTTCAACATCTTATATCAACTGCTCAAATCACAAGTCTTAGTAAAGAGCAGCAAATTAACACAACAAAGGAAATGACTTGCACTTCACATGCACCAACACCGAATCGCCAAACAGACTTGCTACATTCCAACCTTCTAAATCCAATTATTTCTCATCATATCTTTTTTCTCCTCATTTTTCCAGCACAAAGTGAAGCCCAACTTCTCTACAAACTAGTATCAGCTTGCTGCAATATGTAAAACTTAAGGAATTTGTGCAGGTCCAGTAGGTATATCTAAAAAAGACTATTTCACAAGTATTATACTTTATCCTCAATGGACTTCCAACAAAATTTCTATATTCACTTCACCTCGCATGGATCACCCAAATTGGCAAAAAAATTATATGTTTGTGATGAACTTGTAAGAGAGAGAAGTAAACTTGAATTCAAGATAAACTCACAAGAATTGTCCGAATTAAACTCACAAGAATTGTCCGAATGTGTAAAGTTAAGTATTTAGGCAACAGGACAAGTAGATCATTGCTGTGCTTACTAATGGAGCATACCACGAATACTCGTTTCAATAAAACCAATATCTCCATGTAGGAGTACTTTATTTTTTCGATGGCACAAGTTGCATGAATGGTACTTAAATGGTTCAAGTGTATGTAGTAGTATAGCTAAACAACAACCTAGCATACGGATAACTCAGTTAGGCAGTTGTATGCAGTGTGGAATCACACTTGTACATGGGAGGGAGATACAAAAGAAATTTAATCAACTTCAATTCAAGCAGCATACATTAACTATACAACATAACCATACAATCCACTATTTTGCTTTGCATAGTGAAATGAACATGCAGATTGAGCATGATTAGGGCCTAGGGTATCCTGAATCCTGATAAACAGTGACGGAGTATGCCACCTCCATGGAAACAAGATATTTCCCAAAAAATAAATCTGGAACGGTTAAACACCACAAATATCAATAACCACGAGCAGAAACCTGGCACCAAAGCTCCATTCTTTTTGTTGATAAGGGTGTTATCCCCGATTTCATTAACAAAAAGGAAAGGTGAAAAGGTAACAAAGAAATGGCAATAGAAGTTCTATGCCTCTTGAAGGGAAAACAAAAGCAGGATGCAGGCAGTGTATCAAATTTTATTTTGTATGTTAAACGTTTTAACCATTCAGCATGACAGCGGGCAGCTTCATCGTCAGCACCGAAAACATTCTGGGAGGAATTTGCACATGCTAGGTATCATATGCGTCTTGTGTAGGCTAATATGCTAACAACATATGGACAATTCTTACAAGTGAATTGACCTTACGACTCAACAACCGGAACTCCACAAAAAAATAGACAAGGAAAAATTCACAAAAACAGAGATATTAAGTGAACGAATCACGAAGAGTTGTTTGAACTGGTAATAAAATCTCATGAACCTCCTCATCACTAGGCAACAAATATTCCAACCCTGAACTAAAAGAATCAGATGTGCTACCCTAAGGATAATATATTTAAACCTATCCCCATGGTGAATCTCATCAATTCGTATTCCAATCCTAATGTTGAGAAACTACTTAACAACATGACAGTAACAATCTTATTCTCGCCTGAAAAGAAAACATAAAAGTAACCATCTCGTTTGCAACATCTACCAATGTTCACAGTATGTCATCTGCTAAATCACACCAGCAGATCCTGCCCAGCCTTCCTGGTCCTCTCTTGTGTGCTGCTGCCACTGAACTACAGATTCACGGAGCACAGGTTAGAGGCAATTGCACCTCCAGCCCCAACATCTGCAGGCCTAGTTTCCTTCCTATCCCCCAAGACTACACCTTCAGTCTCTGTTTTCTCCCCTGATACCAAATCCTCATCTTTTCTAGGCCTTGTTTCTGTTAAGTCTCTAGACACCTGACCAGCAGCTTCCGCAAACCCAGTTTCAAAGGACTTGCCCTTCCTTGGCCTCCCACGCCCTCTCTTCTTTCCAACTGACGCAGCATCTCCAGTTTCAGCAGACCTTACTGCTGATGGCTTCTCCTTTCTTGGCCTCCCACGTCCTCTCTTCTGTGTCGAAGAAGCGACTCCGCATTGCAAAGACATAGCTTCACCTCCGTTTTGAACAATACCAGCATTGCCTACAGCTCGTACGGGCTCAGCCTCTACACCTTCAGTCTCTGTTTTCTCCCCTGATACCAAATCCTCATCTTTTCTAGGCCTTGCTTCTGTTAAGTCTCTAGACACCTGACCAGCAGCTTCCGCAAACCCAGTTTCAAAGGACTTGCCCTTCCTTGGCCTCCCACGCCCTCTCTTCTTTCCAATTGACGCAGCATCTCCAGTTTCAGCAGACCTACTGCTGATGGCTTCTCCTTTCTTGGCCTCCCACGTCCTCTCTTCTGTGTCGAAGAAGCGACTCCGCATTGCAAAGACATAGCTTCACCTCCATTTTGAACAATACCAGCTTTGCCTACAGCTCGTACGGGCTCAGCCTCGCCTCCGGCTTCATTGGGTCCAGCTCCAGTCATCTCTGCCGCCACAGCACCTCCATCTTCAGAGGGCCCAACTTCCAATGTCTTCTCCTTTCTTGGCCTCCCAGGACCTCTCTTAGTCAATACAGCATCCCCAGAGAGCACAGACCCAGGCTGTAATGGTTTATCCTTTCTAGGGCGCCCAGGCCTTCTTTTCTCCATAGGAGATCGGCCACGCTTCCTCTTCCCAGGAACCAGTGAAGGCATTGCAGAAGCAGCAATGCCGCTGTGAGCAGGCAGTGTAGCCTTAGGAGGACGCCCACGTCCCCGCCTCGCATCAGCCACACTGGCGCTGACCACAGCGTTCTCCGAGGAACCTTGCACAGCACCCGTGGTCACAATACTCTTGCGTGGCCGACCAGGCCAGAGCTTCCCATTCGGCATGGCGGGAACAGTATTTCGGATTGGTGCATTCTTAGGCGGGCGTCCACGACCCCGCTTCTCTCCCAGCACAGGCACAGCAGGAGTGGCATTCCTCCGTGGCCCATTCTTCCGCGGCCTCCCAGGTCCACGCTTGACTCCAGATGGATCCAGTGGAGCGGCAATCTTGGGCGGTCTCCCAGGTCCCCGCTTCACTGCGGGCGGCTGTGGAGAGGAGGAAGCCAAAGGGAGGGCGTCCTTCCGCGGCCGCCCGGGTCGCCGCTTGGCCACAGAAGACACAGGAACGGGAACGGCGGCTAAAGCTGCATCCTTGCGAGGCCTCCCAGGTCCGCGCTTCTCACCTGTAGGATTCTTGGGCGGGCGGCCACGGCCTCGGCGTTGCTGCGGAGCGGAGGAGGAGGAGGAGGAGAGGAGGTAGGAGTAACCAGACGTGCGGAGGACGCCCTGGGACTTGAGGCGGCGGAGGTGGGCGGAGAGGAGCGCGTCATGGTGGGCGGGGAGGCCGGAGAAGCGGTCGGCGATGTACTTGGCGATGGCGAGGCGGGTGGAGCCGGCCGGCTGACGCAGCTCCGTCAGCGCCTGCACAACCATCTGCAAGATTCACCATCCATTAGAGGCAGCAAGATGCATTTGATTGGACCGATGGAAATAGTAGAATTGGAGAGGGTAGTAGCTAGGAGGAAGCTTGCCTCCTTGTAGGTCGGGTGGGGGGCGGGCGGCGGCGGGCGGCGCCGACGAAGGAGAGGCGACGGCGACGACCATTTCAGCCCCCTCCGGTCGCTGCTGCTGATTTTCCCTTTTTCTTTTTCTTCTTTTGTTGCGGGCTTGGCCTTTGATCGGACGGCTGAGATCGCCCTTGGTAGCCGCCTCCTACATGACGATGCTGCTGAGGATTTTTGATTGATTGCCTGGTCTCGTTCAAGTCTCACCAACACCAAGGCACCTAGATGATACACCAGCTCGATTCTCGACTAGTATGGGAAACACAGAATTGCCAAAATTCGGATTCCACATTTCTCTATGATTTCCGTGACGTTTCTGATTTGAAGAGGTTTTCCGGCCGTCGTCGTTTTCTGCTATTTTATCACCTACTATGTTTTCTGTTGTTTTTGTGTCGCTTTGTTCGGAGATTTCTCTGCCATGTCGCTGTTTTAGGTCGTCGTTATGGGTATTAGCCCACTTTTTTCTATTGTCTCTGTGCCATTTTCAGGTATGGAGAGGATCTGCGATGTTGCCTTTTTCAGCTATTTCCTTGTGAGAAGTGCTACAGGTATCAACCGTGTACTTATTGAGTATATACGGAGTACACATCAAATAGAGGGAAAGAATCTTAATGACGTGGGCCCTAACTGATTATCCTGCTAATTTATCTAAATCCGATTGGTTAACAGCTTGAGGAAGTACATAAGCTGTACACAAAATTCGATAGATATAACACGGTTCTTTTATTGTGATGACGAGGGAATCTGAACTTATCACCATCTTCGCCGGCTGATGATGATCAGGCCACACAAGAAGAGATACGTATCGAGCTGCCCGAAGGACAGTTTACTCGAGCACATACGAAGTTTCTTTTATTAATAAAACTTCAGACTAAGGTATCTGGGATTATGAATCCCTAGCCATCCATTTCTCTTGACAAATGAGCTCCCGTTAGACGAATGAGGCAATCAGCATGTTACATGGCACCCGGCTGTTTAGTGATGCATGCATCTGACATTTAAAGGGGGCTTATTTTCTCCTTTTTTATCTCCCCTTTTTCCTCCGTGGCTCTTGCCTCCCCTCTTTTCACTGTCACTCTTGTCTCCACTCATTCCACCATCACTTCCTCTCCCACTTCCCTCCTGCCGGTAGGAAAGGGGAAGAGGAGGTTCAATCGCTCCACCACTTTATAAATCCGCTTTCTTGATGTCGCCTTAGGGGATCATGGCTTAATGTCTTTAAATAAGCAGGGTATGTGCTATGATGCCCCTTTCTTTCTGCTCCTCCTCACTGTATCCATGGTGGCTGGAGTGAGGATGAGCAGTGGAGGTGGTATTTATGCCAAATCTGTGTTCCATAGCCTGTGGTGGTACTTTGACTCATCCCACGTCACCCCTGCCCAATCTCATTCTTTTCTCCAAATAATCTCCTCCTTGATGGTTTAGTTCGTCCTCATCTCCCCGTGCAAAGGCGAGATCTGGCCACTTCTGGCCTTTTTTCACTGTATCCAATGTTCCAGCAGGCGCACGACAGTCTCGCTGTCAGAGCCTTTGCTGCCTCCAAATCTGGTCGAGGAGTGGGCATGGTGTTCTTTGGCGCACGTGCACCTTCAACATCCTTTTCCTCCTGTCTCGAGCTCACCTGTGAGTGCTTCTTCTTCATCGAATGTATTGACGAGCTCTTCTTTTCCTCATGTCTCAATGCAAACCTTTTAGGAGGCAGACATACATATACTTATGTGTTTGCATGTTTGAATCCATGACCTAGGCTACAAGTCATCATGGCAGCAACGTCAGTAGTGCCGGTGGCAACCACAGGGGAAGGAGGTGTTGTGGTGGAGGTTCTCCGGTCTTCAATGCATAGACAAACACATGTTGCTCCTCTGTTTTGGTTGCCAATCACGTATTCGTAGGGGTAGAGCTTGTAATTTCTTCATCCTTCATGCCCTTTCATGTAACCGGACCTATACCATGGGATCTCCTGTTCCACACAATCTATCTATTATATTATTAAAATGATAGAAAAAATCACCATGTTTATCCACACAGGCTAAAATATCTCCACTGTCTATTGTGGTGCTGGTCCAAATTATAACGGTATAGATAAATTAGAGTGTTTGTAAAAATTCATAGTAGATGCAACTCTTATTAGATGGATTAAGTTATATGGATAATGAAAAAAACTCTATTTCCATCAATTAAATTTCAGAATTAATTTTAAATAAAAATTAGTAATTGGACTTACCTATTAGGCATACAAAGAATACAACTCTATTATCCTAAATGGCTAAATTTTAGAATTATTTAAATAAAATTAGCAGTTTGATTTACATATTATGTTCAACTGAAAATTGAAATATGACATAAAAATTAAAATAAAGTTAGCAACTTGATCTCCATTCAATAGATATACATTGATGATCACGTTGTCATTGAGGTCGTCAAGTGAGTCATGACATGATGACAAGGCTATGAGAATCATGCCTCAAATGAGGTTTGTCAAACAATCTTACAATCATGGTGAGACACAACAAAGCGAGGTTGATTGTGATACCCCCTAGAGGCGGTTTTCAAAGAGATAAAGCAATTTGATCAAGAGGTTGTAAAGGAATGATGAGGGCATCCCTAGCTCACTATCATCTTCGCCAGCTGCTGATGAACATGCGAATAAGGAGATACAATAGAGCTGCCACAAGGTTCAATAACTAGAGCTAAAGCAAAGCTACTTAATGAACACATGAATTCACTCCTTAATGTACATGCTAATATTATTGATGAAAGCTTTATACTACCTAAATTCAATTGCTTAATGATACTCAGGTATTCAGATCAAGAGTTAGAAGGGGATGTTGATGCCGTTCACAAGTGTTTGCTGATTCAAGAATGTCTGGAGTTCCAGCGGGAGGTGAGGGAGGACAATTTGCCACTTGAGGAGAAAAGGCATCAGAAAATCAAGTCTACTTTCCAGGAAATCAAACAGTGCATGATTTGTAGCTCTCTAAAGTCTGAGACTTGTACGTCAAGTATTGGTGGAATCCAACTCCCCCATGACCATCCAATGGTTCCTAATAACTTCCTTAGATGATTCCAATCGGACTTGGGGCGAAAAAGGCCAGGAAACAAAAGATAAGAAATGTTTGGGCTCAATTCGGATTCGGTTTGGACGGTGAGGAGATCCGAAATTAAACAACCAGGATTTCCTCATACGAATTCCATATTAGGTAAATAAGTACTTGTTGGAAAGCTAACTCCGAATACTTTCCAACGGGTATACGCCCATCCACATATTCCTTTTGGTATGTCCGCAATCATCACAACAAGTCATCGGTTGTATCTATCCTTTTTCAAATAGAGTCCTATAACTTAGGGAAGTTAGAGTTAGGTTGGATTTCAACCCTAACACTAGGGTGAATGTCCTAGAGTCTTTGTATACTGCTATACTTCATGGGTTTTAGTCTCAGACCACTTTATGCATTAGAATTGAAACATAGCTATTGCTTGTTCTTTCGTACCAGCGTTCATGCGAGGATAGCTGAGAGTGGATTAGGCGATCGTGTTTGTTCTGCAATTTCAACGTCAAGCCTTCGTTCCGTTGAGAACTGAGGACTTGGCGATTGTTTCTTGTGGTCTCGCGACGATCTTCTACCGGTCTGTTTGGGCGTTTTCTGAAGAGTTGAGAGTTCATGCATTGGTGTGGGGTGTTCAGCTAGTGAGATCGTCAATTCATACCATCTATCCACGGTTCCTCGCCGAGAAGATCGGGCCACCCCATATCAAGGCCACTGGGATTTAGGTTCTAGCAATGATTTTAGTGGCATGGCCACCGGGGTCACTCTAATACATGTGGATCGAAGAGCAGAAGTGGGCATAGTGCTCGGGTGCTACCGTTTGTTAGGATGTGATAGGTTTAGTCCCGTTGCCAGTAATGAGATGGGCAGATGTCAAAGGCAAGTAGAATAAGAGGAGCATACATGAAAACATCAGGATCTATAATATTATGCTAATCGCGTAATGGAATCGCAATACAAGGTGTAGGTACAAGCAATCAGTGTTTATATTTAATTCATGGTGAAAATTATCTTGCAAAGTTATTGGTGGAAAGATAGACACTACGGGATGAAAGAGAATGGAAGATGGAAATGTGAGAATTAGTATGATTATCTATGATTTTGCATGACAGAGCATAGACCTTAATGAGAATATCTTTGTGAAGTCATATTTGCTATTAAAGTAGTAATTTGAATCAAATACTGACAATGTAGGTTAAAAAAATGCGAAGTAATACACTTAATAAAACATATATACCGAACTTTAGTTAAATTTTCTTATTTTGAACGGCATATCGGAAAGCTAATACAACAACACATAAAACGGAATAACATTTAGCGGGGACAAATAACTGGCAGAAAATAATATCAAATATGACAAGGGATAAGTATAGCCGTGCAAATGCACGGACAGCACGGTATTTCTAATATATAATAAAAGGGGATAAGTTAAAAAGATTTTAACACACTGAATTTAACCAGCAATGGCAAACACTGTATAGCAGGAACACTGCAGCAATAATCTGGGCCGTTGGGTCTAAAAATGGACGGCCTGGGTCTCGGTCGTTGAGGTGTGCACAGGCCTGCGCTGCTAGTGCGTGCTAGTGCTAGCGTCGTCGACCTCCCGCCTTCCTCTGGAAAGAAAAAGAAAGAGCGGTCCTTCGTGCTTCTCTCGCTCTCTCGTCTCTGGTCATTCCTCTTCCCCTCTCTTAACAAATGAGTTTCCTCTTCCTCTTCGATCTTCGCGTGCATGGTTTTCACCTGGATCCATCTTCAACTTGCAATCAACAATGAAGGAAGATTTGCATCGCTTGGAAATTAAGGTACGATTTTGGTTCGTGAATATATGTTGGTTCGATTTATCTTAAATTTTGATGCAAATTCTCTTCTCAACATTGTTAACTAGTACTAGCTACCTGGAGTAGTTTCGAGTCAATCGATCAATCTTTAACTCGGTCTCTCTTTTGCAGACTGCGCGAATCGAGCTTAGGTAATTAAGCTTAATTATACAGCACAAGACAAAATCGCATATATATGGAGCCTCTACCAGATATCTATCCCTTGACAGGCTTGCAGATTGGGTAAATTAAGTTTCCTCCATCCGTGCATCTTTAATTACTTAATTTCTCTCGGCCTCTTGATATATATGTTAATTTCTTACCAGTCATCATTTGGATGGATCCAGCTGAATGAGGGAATGAATGAAGCTTGTTAATTGCTTACCTGCAGCATCTGCATGCATTAATTGCAGGGACATGCAGTCTTACATCTCACGGACGTTCCTCTACTTTGCTCCGCTGAGCAATAAGGTGTTCATTCTGGTGGACAACCAGCCATGGACGACGAGCAAGCAGTCCAGATCGGCAAGGCTATGGCAGTTCATGGTAACCAAGGTACTATATACATAATATGAGCCTTTCTCCGGTCCTTGAAGAGGTACGTAGAGGTATCAGTACCTCCTAATCCTTAAAAGGTACCAATTCGAGATCCACCGTTGAATTCAGAAGGGTACGATCGGGATGAGTAAAACTTATTTTCCCGCACCCTACATCTGAGACAAATGCGCTCTCCTCTATCCCTATCCTCTCTCACTCCGCACCGAACCAGTTCCCTGCCGCCGCCGCCCTGGACCACGGCGGCGTGGTTGGCTGCCCCGGTCCGCCGGCCGCGCGCGAGCTCTCCTTGTGCCCCCAAGGCGCTGCTGCGTGGCCCCGCCCGCCGCACGCGAGCTCGTGGCCCCGAGCTCTCTGCCGCCGCCGCCGCCCTGGACCACGCCGGCGTGGTTGGCTGCCCCGGTCCGCCGGCCGCGCGCGAGCTCTCCTTGTGCCCCTGGCACCGCCCGCCGGCCCGCAGCGCGGCCGGCTCCCTGGCGCCCCGACCGGCTCCCTAGCGCCCTGCTGTCCCTGGCGCCGTGGTTGCCGCTGCCTGCCCCTCTTCGCCGAGGCACGGATGCGATGAGGGCGACGTCGAGGCGCGAGGTGGCGGCGGCCTCCTATCCCCATCGACACCAAGGGCGGTGCCACCCCGTCGGCTCCCTCCCTCATGGTCTACTTCTTCCTCTGCCTCGCTGCCATGGGATCTGAGCTCTCACCGTCGTCTTCCGAATCAATTTAGAAACCACGATAGGTGAGCAAAGGCCCGGGGCCTAAAATCTCTGAGCTAAGGCCCCAAATTGAGAAACTCCCCATTGGATTGCTCATTTGCTCTACTCAATTCTTAAACTTTTGTTATAGATGTGGAATATGGAGTTTTTATATCTAGTGCTAGCAGCAAGCCAATTGTAAGTTATTTGTGTGAGTAGAAGTCATGTTTTTCGTTTTACTACTTGCTCATTTGTTTGTTTCATGCCAGATACACTGCGAAATAATTCTGAAGAATCGGATGCAGCACATGTTAAGCATTTTGACAATTTGATATGAACCCTATGATTAGTTTATACAATGAAGAGCAATGATTGAAGAAAAAAAATGGAAGAACTCTAGAAAAATGTCTCACACACGTTCTCTGTATTCTTGGAAGTTCCATATGCATTGTTTTTGCAAACATCATGATGTTTATGTGTTCATTCTTTGTAATAGAAGATCTCTGTGTTATTTATAATAGTAGATTGTTTTATATCACTTCAGCATATTTAAATGCATGCTAACCTGCATTGTATAATGGGCTGGGTTGCAATTTGGGTTTATTGTAGGCAGCCGTGGACAGCGTGAAGATGCTCAAGGAGGCGGCCAAGATAAGGAAGGTGACTGCTCCGGAGGTGCTCTCGGCATTGGCCAAGATCAAGAAGGGAAAGCTCAACACTATGTGGTAGTACGGGGATGTGGTGGTTGGTCCTGATCTAGATACATGCTAGCCAAGTTATTTTGGCATTTCATCTGCATCTAAATCGCTGAAGTTCAAAATGTAAATGGAAGTCGTGGTTCAACTGTTCGAATACGATCTTGTCGTTCCAAATTCTGACTCATTAGCTGTGTGAAATGTATCTCTTTACTTCTGTGCAAGTGGTGGATGTTTACTTCCATGACTGTTGTTGGACCTGAGGTTTTGTTGATTTGTTGTTGGCATTTCCTCTTGTGTGGGCACTATGGCAGTTGTGGTTACCTTCTGTGCATCTAGGGAGCTCATGTTCTATACATCCTGAAAGCTTAGAACAATTTGAATGTGTTCCTGGGTGCTTTACTTTGTGCATCAAAGGCGTTGAATGTTGTACTTCGTAAATTATGCTATCTTTTTATGCATCGGGGAGCGGTGGCCGGCGGCGCCGGCGGGAGCAGTGGCGGCGGTCCCCTAGCAGGGCTTGGCAGCCACAGCAAGGGAGGCGCAGTGGCGGCGCTGCCCTAGCAGGGCTTGGCAGCCATGGCTTGTGCTATTGGTGAGAGGAAGAATTAGGAATAGGAGAGACTAAAGAGAGGCACGCACGTGAGGATAATTGGGATTTTTTTTATAAATCTTAATTCGTATTGGAATTGGATCTGTATGTTCAATCGAACGGCTTAAAATTACGCTGCTGCTATTTCGCGACGGCGACGGCGAGGCGGAGCCACTGGGGCGCCGGGTTAGGGTCACCGAGCCGAAGCTCGGCGACGACGCGGAGCGGTGGCGTCGTGTGGAGGCGAGGCGGAGCCACCGGGGGCCGCCGGGTTAGGTTTAGGGTGGGGGGTGTCACCGGTGCCGGATTTGAAGCCTCGTCGGCCGTCGGACAGAGCGTCGGGGAGAGAAACGGGAGAGAGAGAGGCGAGAGGTGGAAGACGACGCGGTGGCCGTTGGATCTAGATCCAACGGCCCAAAACAACCGAGTGAGATTTAAAAAAAATCTCAGTCGACTGTGCTCCAGGCAGACCCTTAAAATTATCGGGTCTGCTAAAAATTCATCTGAACTCTATCTTGGACAGATTTATAATCTATCTCGATCGATTCGACAAGATGAATGCAATCATGTTCTCTGATCGTCCATCTAAGCCATGGTTTAAAAGAAAAAAAATTGGAAGGAAATTTGGTAAAGAGATCCGTTGACTTACAAATGATCGGACGACTTAGATAGGAAGTGGATGGATCTAGTGTCTTCGGTGGGATCGGACGCATCTAACATCTTGGGAATGATTGGACGACTCAGATAGGAAGTGAAAGGATTGGACGACTTGGATAAGGGGTGGACGGTTCTACCAACTAGTGAATGATCGGACGACTCAGTTAGATGGTGAAGATATGTATCGACTTATGAATGATTAGATGACTCGAGAATGATCGGACAGCTCAGATATGGGATGGACACATCTGCCATCTTGGGAATGATTGGTCGGCTCAGATAGGGATGGACGATTCTAATGGCTTGGGTGGGATCAAACGGCTTAGATATGGGATCGGCTTATGAATGATTGGAGGACTCCGATAGGGGTGGACAACTCAAATAGATGGTGAAGAGATGTATGGACTTATGAATGATTGCATGCAATAGAATGATCGAGCGACTCGGATAGATAGTAAAGAGATGTATCGATTTATGAATGATTGGATGCATAAGAATGATCGAGCGACTCGGATAGATAGTAAAGAGATGTATCGACTTATGAGTGATCTGGAACTCGGATAGGTGGTACAGAGACCTATGAACTTTGAAATGATCATAGTATTTGCTCGTGTTGTTATGTTGTCATGTGAGAGGCACCTCTGTCGATATGGATACTTAAACGTTTTGGCTAGTCTACTAAACAAAAACTCTGTCTGGCTCAGTTGGTAGATTGTCAAAACAGTTAGCCTTGCATCGTGGGTTCTAACCCCACATGCGCTACTTTTTTCCATTTTTTTTAGATGCTCTCCATTTGGATACTTAAACGTTCTGGCTGGCGTACTAAATAATAACTGCCTGGCTGAGTTGGTAGATTGTCAAAACTGTTCGCCTTGTGGTCGTGGGTTCGAACCCCACATGCGCTACTTTCCGATTTTTTTACGTGCACTCTCGATTTGGTACTTATTGATCTGCAGATATATTTTCAAGGAACCCAAGCAGATGACGAAAAGAAAACGTATCAGCCTTAATCAATCAAGATAAGAATTGGAATTACACAAACCGTACCAATCAAGATATGAATCAATCAATCAAGATAAGTATTGGAATTACACAGACCGTACCAATCAAGATATGAATCAACAAACCATACGAACTAGTCGCATATGTTCACACGAAGCAAATCGCATATATGTACTCATTAGTCAGGCATATAAATACATTGCCAGCACGTCAGTTCTCCAAATCGCATATATGTACTCATTAGTCAGGCATATAAATACATTGCCAGCACGTCAGTTCTCCAAATTAGGTCAATCTACAAATAGACAGCACGTCAGTTCTCCACGAAGCAGGCGTTCACCAGTTGCTGCTCGTCGACTCCACATTGGTGCAACCCAGCTACCATCCTCAATCACGTGCGAAATCAATCAAGCAGGCGTCGTCACAACCTCCAACAATGAATAATACGGTTAGTAACTTATATGTGGACAGAAACTACTCCCAGCAATTACAAAATTTATTACTTTTCCTCAAAGCTGCAACTTTGACCAACAATTTTAAAACACTATGTTAGTAAATGTTACAAAATATAAATGATGCCATGCAAGTACGAACAAATCTAGTTACATAATTTTCATGAGGCCAATCTGGATAGACATTTAAAGCTCGAATAATTAATTGAAATCTAAATGTTAGAGCTTTTATCTTGTTAATTTCACATATTTAATATTTCTAACAAGATAGACGTTTTCTGAATTATTCTTAATACACTGCCCATGGTAAGAAAACATCTGCCTATACACATAAAGTAGGTCAGGTCACTCTTGTAGTTTTAGCAGATATGAAAAGATTGTCATTATCTTCCTGGGGCCAGTAGACAAAACCTATTCTGCACTAAACATTCAACCACCATACAAAACACATAAGCTAGAAGGAACAACTATTTTATTTCCTCCGATAAACATTTGAATAAAGTAAATCTAAAATCCATTATGAACAACTATATTATCAAGGATAACAACAAAACCTCTTCGGATATCAATTTGTCTGCGTCTTCAGGTGAAATTTCCCTTGTTATATCCTCTATTACTTACCATAAAACCTTGAGAGTTGCAAGCACTTTTTTGCGCTTCAGAGTTTTGCGTTCCAACCTGATCAAACAATAGCAGTAGTTAACAGATGGTGAAACCATGCAATGCTAGAAGTTGATTTAACAATTCTGCTTAAGAAACAGCATGTCTCAAAAAGAAAATTGAATTATCAATAATTTCAGCAAGGTCTCCATAGGGGAAATGCATACTCTCCAAGGTTACCACTGAACACAGCAGATTCCCTCATCTTCATTTCATCTTCACACAACTCATCAACTTGATGTTAAATCAACTTTCGGAAGAAGGTAGCATCGGAACTAATAAATTCACCACTGAATATGGAGTGCAATGTCAAAGACGACATAAAGCGTGCATTTTCCGAGGCAACAGAGCTGGCATAGACACTATCTGTTTTAATAGACTCAGAAGGAGTATTTGTCCAGAAATATTTAGCCACAACCATTTGCTTCAGTGGGTACTAATTAAGGAGGATGAAACAAGAAATGCAGCTTGAAACTCATATTAGCCATCTAATATTAGAGAACAAATATATAAATGTATATTTCTAGTTGAATACTGAACCTTTCGTACTGGCTCCATGGTGATTTTGAGGTACCCATCTCCGCGATGGTGCATCCTAAACTCCATGAATACTTTTAGGAGCTGTATATCCACAAAGAAATCAAGGCATTCACCTCATAGAACGCTAGATTTACGTACAAGAACTAAGCCACACAAAGAAATCAAGGAATTCACCTCATTGAGCAGATACTTCATTTTCTCACTGATGAGCATGCTCTCGTTCCTGAGGTCCAGGCAGATCGCCGTGTGCAGCCAGCGCGCGCTCGCGAGCCGCACCACCAGGTCGGCTGCGTCGGCCTCTGCCAGTACAGCGTGGCGACATCGGCCGGATCCGCCGGATCCAACCCTATGAGCGCGACCACAGCTCTCTTCGGGAGGCGGCGGAAGAGTCCACCGGAGGGGGGTGGTGGGGGGCGGGGGCGGGGAGGCAGCGGCGCGGGAGCCTGCGGGGCCGGGGAGGCGGCGGGAGCCTGCGGGGAAAGGGGCGGGGAGGCGGCAGGAGCCTGCGGGGGCGGGGGCGGGGAGGCGGCGGTGTGGGAGCCTGCGGGGGCTGGGAGGTGGCGCCGCGGGACCTCGCGGGGGTGGGGAGGCGGCAGCGGGGAGCGGCCGCGCGGGACCACGGGGGGACAGAGAGGCGGCGGCGCGAGACCCTGCGGGGGCGGGGACCGGCGGCGGGGAATGGCGCCGCGGGAATCTGCCGGGGCGGGGAGGCGCAGGACCTTGCGGGGCCGGGGAGGCGGCGCGCGGGAGCACACCGGGGGCGGGGCAGCGTGGAACGCACTGGACGGAGGCCGGAGTGGAGGGTTTTTCTCGGAGCTCATCGGTTGGGTAACATTACCATTTTACCCTTTATTATTTGGTACCTCCTGTGGATGGTGAGGTGGTACCACGAGGTACCATCGATTTCTAGCCATCGGATCAACCCTGTTTGAACGGTTGCAGTAGTTTTCAAGGACCGGAGAAACCCTCTACATAATATATATCACTAGTTCAGCAAGTTAAGTGCATGCATTGTAGGGAAAAAATACGCTTTTGGCTCCCTCCCGCTAGTCAATGTCAAAAATAGCTCCCTTTGAAAAGTAAAGCTAAAAAAGATCTCGTAGCACGCTCGGAGGCCGACACCTGGCACATACCGCACCTGGGACCTGCCGCATGAACCAACCGCACGTCCAGTACGCGGCCCGCGGGTGGGGCCCGTGGCCCTGGCCTCCCGCACATCAGGCGTGTGGCCAACTCCTGCCGCAGGTGGGGCGTGCGGCACCCCCACTTGCCGCAGGCCAGGTGTGCAGCCCGCACTTGCCGCAGGCCAGGCCCCGTGCGCCCTCGCGCCTGCCGCCCGCAACAGCGCGGCCTCGGTCCTTGGTCCCGCGCGCGAAAGAGACGAGGAGCAGCTGAGCAATTCCTGCGTACGTGCATGCATGTGTTGGCCAGCGACCAAAATCTTTCGCACATATAGTGCATTGATCTCGACCTACCTTAGTTAATCAACGATTGAAACGACAGCTTGATCAACTCAGCAGCAGTGTGCATGTTAGTTTGATTAGTTTCTTTGGAACCAGTCAATCAAGCAGAAAGTGAGATCTAGCTAGCAGGTTACGTGGGCGTGTATATATGTACCAGTCGTTTGTCTATCTAGCTAGCTTTTAGCTTAGCTGATGTTCACCAATCACTGTGAGCTAAGAAGCATCTAGTAGATTGGAAAAGCACCACTCTCTCTGTCATGTCCCTGCACGCGAATTTCTGAATTCGGCGCTGCTCCTCCTCTTTCGCGCGCGCGGAGCGGGACCAAGGCCGCTGGGCGCAAGCCTGGCCTGCGGCAGGTGCGGGTGCTGCACGCCCCACCTGCGGCAGGAACTGGCCGTGGGCCTAATGTGCGGGAGGCCAGGGTCGCGGGCCCCACCCACGGGCCGCGCACCGGACGTGCGGTTGGTTCACGCTGCAGGTCCTAGGTGCGGCATGTGCCAGGTGTCGGTCTCCGAGCGAGCTACGAGATCTTTTTTGGCTTTACTTTTCAGACGGGGCTATTTTTGACATTGACTTGCGAGAGGGGCCAAAAGTGGCATTTTTTCCTGCATTGTAGCCGTGCAGGCAGCTGGCTGCAGGATGTCTGATTTACAGTGCTAGTTTGCATTCAGTACAGGATGTCTCCGTTCGTGAACTCGAGGGCGTCCGGAAGCACGAACGTGGCAGCGGCTACGGACAGCAGCGACGTCAAGACGATGAAGGCGATGGGGCGGTGGTTCGCAGTGGAGGACCTGAGCCGGGCGCTGCACGGGTTCCTGGTGTTCGAGGTGTCATGGCGGGACGTGCACGGCATCAACTACTTGAACGAGCTGCTCACCGACACATCGCTGGCTCTGGAGGCGCGCTACATGAAGAAGTGGGAGTTCTACAGCGCGGAGCAGGCCGCCGGCTGCACGTCTGAGTGGTTCCTCGGCCGCGCCTCCGAGGCGCAGGCTCTGCGGGGCTACCTCAGGACCCTGCACTACCAGCAGCAGCATCGGGACGAGGACTACGCGACGCTGCAGCCTACTTCTCCTCTGCGGGTGGTCTCCGAGGACTGCGCGAGCAGCGGCGACGAGAAGCTGCAGCAGCAGTACTCGCCGACGCTGAGAAGGAGAAGGAGCAGGAGGAGGAGGAGGAGGAAGGAGGATCAGGAGCAGGAGCCGACGACAATTGAATTTGAGCCGCTGGTGTCGCCCGCCCAGTACAACGACACGCTGCTCCTGTTCCGGTTCCGGGACGGGTCGCTGCCGTTCAAGCTGCGGCAGATCATCATCTCGGACATCCGGCTGCTGACGCTGCTCGAGTCCGGTCTGCCGTCGTGGGTCATCTTCTTCCAGTCGTACCCGGTGCTGTGCCACCTGTACCGCCCCTGGATGCGTCCCCTGGCCCGGAGCCTCTACATGCTGGCGTCGCTGGTGACGGTCATCATCGGCTTCTACGACCTTTACAAGAACGTGCCGTTGCTCAAGTCCGCGGCGGCGCGCATCTGCGGGCCGCTCTTCGGGTGGATCGAGACGTGGGACATGGTGACGAGGATCCAGTACCTGGGCACAATCCTCTTTCTCCGCAACCTGCGCAAGTGCCTGCAGGGGCTGATGACGCTGCTGCGCGCGGCGCGGACGCTGCTCCGGGCCGTGGCGGCGCCGCTGGCGGAGCTGGGGCTCTGCGAGCTCCTGGCCTCGGTGGGCGTCCTGGCCTCCCATGCGTGGGAGATGGTGGTGGACCTGGCGGAGGTGCTGTGGGCGCCCTTCGACGTCGTGCTGGACTGCACCGCCGGGGTGGTAGCGTCTGTGTGGCCGGCGCTCCAGGTGGTCCTGCTGCCGGTGCGGTGCGCGGTGGCCGTGGCGGGGTGCGTGGGGTCGATGCTGTCCAACAGCTACAACTTCTTCAAGGACATGTGGGAGACGATGAGCAGCATCTTCGAGCTCAACCACATGACGGAGGCGCAGCAGAGCGCCTTTGACATCACCACCCTCAAGACACTCTGGAACGACCTCTTCTCCCAGGTGTGACATGCTTGCTCTTAATTCACATTTTTAATCCTAGATTATTCCTTCTTCCTCAATTAATCCTAGCTTCATTGATTTGATTTCCATGGCATGTGTGTTTAATGGAATAGATCTTCCGGGCAATCAGGGGCATACTCACCGGCATACTCGTCTTCCTTGCGTCTTGCAACAGGCACAGGCTCAGGTACGTATGTGCATGCGTGGGTGCGTCCTCAGTTGAATACATCCAACGATCGAAGCACTCATGCAAGGGCTGTCAAATGCATGCAGCATCTACAATCATACACGGTCACGATTGCGGCATATGCTCCACATCGCTAGATTAGCGCCACACCCACATTCATGCCAGTGCAAGACCAAACGCCGTTCGACTCAAAACGATGAGGTCTTGTCTCTCCCTTTTACTTTATTTTATCAACCAAGTGTATACAATACCATCGATCGATCGCCACTTATTTTTCCGAGGAGTACTTGTCTAGCTGCTTATTTTTCCTACTTGTCTAGCTGCAGGACGATGGCGTGGCATGTGATGTCTGCAAGTGATCGAGCACATTCATTCCATCCTTCAAGCCTTGCTAGCTCGTTCCATTAATTGAGGCGCGTGATATATCATTCTAAATGAATCCATGGATGTAATTCCCTAATATGCTCGTGAGCGCACGCTGACCACCGACCGAGTCAGGTTCATCGCAAACCCACCATGCTCCTCTTTAATTCACTCATGCGGACAACACTCGAGTACTAAGTGTAAAACCGTATGTCAAACACTCGAGTACTAAGTGTAAAACCGTATGTCAGACATAGTAATTCTAGTCTCCCTTTTTACCGCACACAACACTTCCCTACAGGATGATAAAACTTCCAGTTCCGAATGATAAAACCGCGTTTTAGACGGTAAGTTTTGTTTCTCCAACGAACGCGAGTACACGACGGTAATATTCATAGTAACATATGGTAAATGTGCGGTTACTACTATTTTGGTAAAGAGATTGATGTTCTATAGTAATTTCATGCATTCAATACAGTAAACTCATGTAATATAAATGATAAATTCTCAATAATAATATTCACAGGAATATATGATAAATGTGTGGTCTAGACGCAATAATTAATATTTTTGTCAAAGGGTAAACTCATCTAATACAAATGGTAAATTTTTAGTAGTAATATTCATATTAACATATGGTATATGTGCCGCCTAGATGCAATAAATCCTCTTTTTAGCAAATGCAGCCATGCCTTAGAGTAGTAGCAAAATTTATTTATTTTCTTTCGTCTTCTGGATTCCATCAATTCACGGAACTATTCAAAATTTTCTTTCGTTTTCTGGATTTCATCATTCACGGAATTATTTACACATGCACGGTTGTTTGCGCCCATGATCAGCAGTTACCATGAATTTAGCCGTTATCTTGCCCACGCCGTTATCTCCCCCTACTTCCTTCATTGACGCCTGCTATTCCTCAACCTTCCCCTAAAACACTAACCATCTCGCCCTAATCTGCGTTGCCGTCGCTTGCATCATGTCCTTCGTCCGTCGGCACCTGCTGTCCCCCGACGGTGTCTAGCGCCACCTTGTGCACCTCGCCCCGCGTTCCCTTCTCCACCCAGTCTCCTCGTCCCTCTCTCCTCCGCACTCTCTTGGCTACTGCGTCAGGGCATCCCCGGCGGCACTGTGTCCTTTGTCAACGCGGCCAGTGTCTAGCCCCACCCTGGGCTCCCCATTCGCACACTCCTCCATCGTCTCTCTAGGTTAGTA